>PVKA01003432.1:0-110152 GCA_004027165.1 Ctenomys sociabilis
GAGAGAGAGAGAGATATTTGGTGTTTTCTATTCCATTCCATTTGGCTTCTTTGTCTTTAATGCTAGCAAAGACTGTTTAACTTAGGACCTGTGACTGAGTCAGGATCTGTTTGAAAATGTTGCTGGGGAAAAAGCCAGGTTCTAAAAGTCAAAGACCCCTCAATTCTGGGGCCTCATTTCTGACTGGGAACGTGAAGCAGCAGCATCAGGGTGGGAAGGGTGCTTATTAAGAGCAGAGTGGAGCTCAAAACCATGTCCTTTTGATAGTTCCCAAGGTCCACATAGTCAGGAAGCCTGTCCTGCCTCAAATCATGAAAAGAACACATGTTGGGCCCTTTTGCATCTGTGGGCAGGTGCCCTGCCCAGAGGTGGTCACCCAGGGAGTGAGGGTCAAGGAAAGCCCACTCATGTGGGCAGGCCAGAGCCACCAGCATCCTTACAATGGAGTTGTATTCAAAAGACTGTGATTTCCATCTTGCAAGACCTAAGTTACATCCGGCCAGGGCCACAAGTGGAGAGAATAAATGTGCCGGGCTCAGCTGCAACCGCTGTGGACGGGGCTGGACCAGAGCTCAAATCACCGTCAAGTGTAGGCCGTTTTGCCTGGCACCATGTGCACGATGTGAATGGCCCAACTCACAAAACGCACAGGCTCCAAATGAATTGGATCAGTAATTACGGATTTGACTCTCAACCCAACTCCTGTTGAGACCCGTGGAGAGCCCTTACCCATATGCTCCTCAGTTTCTCATAAGAGAGGGTAGAATTAGAAGCAATCTATGAGATTATTGGAGAATTAACTGAGCTAACACATATAAAGTGACTAGAACAGAGTCTGACACAATGGATACCATAAAATGGTGTGTTAACTAAAGCCAACACTACTTCTTTTTATTAAATATTTTCTGTATTCACTGCTGTACTAACTGTGTGGCATGTGTTATTTAATTTGATCTTCGTATCAACACCAGGGGCAGAATTATTATTGTATAATTATTGTCTGTAATTATTACTATTATTTTTAATTTTATGTACTTGGTACAGGGTCTAACTATGCAGCTCAGACTCATAGTGATCCTCCTGTTTCAGCCTCCCCAGAACTGGGATTACAGGCCTGTACTACCCCAGTATGTTTCAGGGCCAGCATGGCGCTCCTGGAGTGGTGCCAGCACACACAGCATGTGGTACCAGGGATCAAACCTGGGTCCTTGCGCTTGCCAGGCAGTCACTTACACTGCTGAGCTATCTTTGCAGCCTTGTAATTATTATTATAGAAAAGTTAAATACCTTTCCTACCCATTCATAGCTAGTAAATAAAGTTGTGACTGAAAAGTAATGTTTTTAAACATTATAAACCTAGATAATTTTGTTTAAGTTACACAGAATATTTGCATGGTTCTAGATTTAAGTGTACAGGTCCTTTGCTGCCTATTCTCTTCATATATATATATATATATATGTATGTATATATAGTATATAAATATATATGAATATATATACATACTTTTAAAGTTTCTTATGTTTATCCTCTTTTGAAAAACTATATGTGTGCGTGTGTGTGTGCACACACGCATGCATGCATGTATATGTATGATTGTCTAGTGAATTTACATATGTTCCCCACTTTATCTTGTTTATACATTTCCCAGTACAGCCTATGTCTCTGAGCTTGTGACTGAGTCCTTGTTGCTTGCACCAGCTGCAGGCTGCTGCACTGTGGGCCTGCTCCGCAGCTGCTTCATCTACTTTCCCATTGACAGATGTTCAGGGGCCCTCACCTCGCTGTACAGACAGGGCTTCGATACACGCCTCTTTACGTGTTTTCATCTAGTATATCTGGGCCCAGGTTTCTGAAGGCAGGACAGTGAGGCCAGCAGGGAGATGTAGACGTGACTTTGTTCCATCTGGCCAGAGCTGCTCGCAGGGGAGCTGTACCACTTTGGCCTCCTCCAGGAGAGTGCTTTTGTCCCATAATCAGGTGCTTTCATATCAGGGGTGAGGGATGGGAGTGCTGCCAAGCATATTTTAAAAATAATGTTTTTCCTTGTTAGACAAATAATATATGTTCTTTAAACAATGAAATTTAAAACGGGGCAGAGTACATGCCACTTCATCCTCAGCTCTCCCTTGTCCTGGAATAACTTCAGCCTTAGTTATTTTTTGGCTGGCTCAGCCCACACTGACGCAGGACTGGCTCAACATGCGGTGCCAGGGATTGAACCTCAGCTCCCTGAGGCTGCCTGAGCTTGTCTAAGCAGGCCCTTTAGACCTGAGCTATCTCACCGGCCCCTGCCCTTAAATATTTAATGGCTGGCATCTCCAGACAACTCACGAGGGAGCACAGGACCCTCCCCGTCCCTCAGTGGCCCTCTCTACCAAAGGCAAGGCACACCCTGCATCCTGTTCACAGCCCACCTTTTCTTGCTGTAAAGAAACATGGAATCAAGCTAAGAGTGGGGCTGGCTCTACTGAACAGTGTGATAGTGGAGGGGTCCTCCTTCCGTAGCAACGCTCGCTAAGTTGGGAGGGAAGAGCAGACGCCGCCAGCCCTGTGCATGCCCCCCCCCCCCCGCCCCGTGGCAGAGTCCGGGTCTGCGGCCTCGAGGGCGCCTCACCTGCCTCTCACTCTTCCGCCACCACGACTCCCCAGCAGACCCAAGCTTCCTGCTTTTCCACGCAAAGGGTCTCACTTTCCATCATCACACCAGCTCGTTCTATTTTGGATTTTCCATCCTTTTTGCTTATAAAATGACACACCTTATTGTAAAAGGAATTCTGCCAGTATAGCAAATCATTTCCCTACCAGTTAAATTTTACAATAAAAGAAATAGAACTATAACCATCCATAATCTCAACACCAGCAGAGAAATGAACTCTGTTAAAACATTGGTATATATATTTTTGAACCTGACTTCTGAAGGGTATGGGGTTGCCAGGCAGTTTTGTCTTTTTTACAAGACTCTATATGAAATGTCTGAGTTGCCCTGGATCAGCAGGTCGCACCACTCTGGCTGCTCAGTGCTGAGAAACCCCATGAAAAATACCCTGCCGGTCAGCAGGAACTGTCTGTTCCCTGGGTCGCCTCTTGAAACTGGAGCCCCACCATGATGATCCCATGAGCATGAGCCCTGGAGCTTCTCAGAGCATCTAGTCGACCCCTTGTACAGAGGACAGAGGTGGCCTAGGGCGCCTCAGAGAAAGTGGGGTGGTATATGGACCATGGCCCTCGTGAGCCCCGGTCCGGTTTCAGCGTTCCCTACTTAGGTGTCACTGTTGGTCCTCTCTGGGCCCAGGAGACCAAGGAGGACTTCTTTTGAGAAAGGCACTTAAAATGTGCAAGAGAAAGAGGTCCCTGGGCTGAGGGGGCCAGTACAGAGCCCTGTTTGCTTACCTCTGTGTGTTACTACATCAGATAACAGAGTGCGCATCCCGGGTGATTTCAATCCAATTAGTGTGGAGCGGAGCTCATGGGACCCTTTCTAAGGTTACCAGAGGGATACTCATGCCCATCCACCTGGGGTTCAGAGTCTTTCCCCTTGCCAGTGTACATGTCCCTGGATCTCCTTTCCTTGGAAATCATGCTGAGAATATTGAAAGACTTGGCCCCCAACTCACCCAGGGAGCCAAGTCCCCCGTTGCCCTGCATGTATCCCTAACTTACGTATTTTCAGAGGTTGGATATGTCCCATGTGCCTCTACCTGGCCCTGAGCACTGCTGTCTTTTCTTTTTGTTTATGTATTTAGTACAGGGTGTACAGAGTTTCACTGCACAGATTGGACTCATAGTGATCCTCCTGTTTTCAGCCACCTGAGGGCTGGGATTACAGGCTTGCGCCACCACGCCCAGTCCCAATCACAGTCTCAGTGTACCCTGGGAGTGGGGGGCGGCACAGCATGCGGGGACTGAACCTCAGTCCCTGTGTCTGCCTAAGCAACGGCTCTCTTTTCTTTGAGTGTAGTTTTTAGGTCCCATCTCCATCTCTGCTGCTTCTGGCTCTTAACCTTTACACTATTGTGGCCAGACGTGCCCTCACCCATAGTTGGAAAGCACGAAGGCCAGCCTTGTCCAACTGACCAACTCTCATCATTTCCTCTGGTTAAACTGGCTGAGACAAAACCCAGAGGAGAGCTGGCTCTTTTTTGTAATTAGTGAGATGAGGAAGTGCAAGTGTTACGACTTCCAGGCCCCCGCCCCAAGGGTGGGAACAGCTCAAGAGGAGGGGAGGTGAAAGTACATACTTCCCTGTGCTGTGCTCCAACTTTGGGCTGGCCTGCTGACAGCTGACCGGTCTGGTTCAGACACTGTAGCTCAAGCTGGGGTTTGGATTCCTTCAAGGAATCCACACATAAGGAAAGGAAAACACCCATGAGAGTTCCGTTGACATTTTCCCCAAGTTCCTTTTCCATTATTATTGTTAGAAATTCCAGAAAGAAAAGCACAAAATTAACCATTACATACATTCCTCTCCGAAAGAAAACTGAGCATGTGAATATGTGGCTTTATCATTCAAGGTCTTATAGTCAAGTTCTTATTAATTTGAAGTTCTTGAGAACCTGAACTGCTCATGTAGTAATGCAGGAAAATCCAGAAAAAGCCCCGCCTACTTTTCTCTGGCTATAAAATGGACTTACCATACTGGGTATGGTAAGTACCACTCTTGCTAGCTGTCTTCCAATGTTCCTGATTGGAAGGAGATGGCCACGGAGGATCTGGATTTGTTCCAGGCTACCCTAAGGAGAGCTGACATGCAGCGGGTCCCAGCACGAGGTAGCGGGTACACCCAGCAGGGGCCACTGAGGAACATTTATGAACAGATGACTTCAGAGATGTGGGTGAAGCTAGAGAAGAGGAGGTATTCAGGGCCAGTGTTAGTTAGTCCCATGGCCTCCTTATCCCTAGGCCTGAAAGGGCAAAGAGAGAAAATAGACTTAGAACTCTTTTGAGTCCTACTACTGTTGGAGCCGGGCTCTTCAGAAATACAGCCACCACCATCCCCCAGCCCAGCAGGCAGGATGATTCCCTGGCCCCATGACCCAACTCCCTCTTGGCCTCTGGGCTCCCTTGGGCAGAGTCCAGCCATGCAAACCACACAGGTCAGTCTTCCAGGGCACTGAATAGGGTGAAGAATGAATGGCAGAGACCAGATCTAGGGGTAGAGATAGAGTATCCCTGGAGTTGGACAAATGGGCACAGTACCCATACATTAGTGCCCCTGACTGCTCCCCAAAGAGGCATCTACAAGGTACTTACTTGTTTGTGGATGAGTTATCACTCCATCAACTAGTAAGACCTAGGCATCTTTCAGTATTTTAATTATGCCATTAGAAGTGGAAACATTTGCAGGTATTAGACATCAGGGGCTGAGCAAACAGAACCTGTAGCCACTGTCAGATACCACAGGCTGCCCCCACTGTGGGACCTTCCCTCCACTGCTATGCCAGGGGCCCATGGAAATTCCGGTGCTCTGGCCATTCCCATTCGTTCACTGTTGTCTCTCCCTGGCCTCAGCTCCTGCGGGGTGGAGTGTCAGCTTAGTGGTGGGGAGCCTGCTCACCACGGGGCTGGCTGATTGCTTTGGGAACCCAGCCCTCTCCCGGAATTTAATAAAAACCACTCCCCAGATAAAGGGTGGGGGCGCTGGCTCTTTAAATGATGCTTTTATTTAAAGGAGAATAAAATTTTATCTATGCCAGTAGGAGAAAGAAAGAAAAAAGATTTAGTTTTTCAAAGACATAAGAAAAAATGTTTCTAATTTGCAATTTTGCTAATTTCATTCCACTGCTCAAAACTCTTTGATGGCTATCACCACCAAAGAAATAAACTTCAAATGTTTTAGCCTGAGAGCTGGCCTCAGCTTTTCCTACCAAAACTCTCATTACTCTCTTTCAGTTACCCTTCTTCCATCAAACTGGGTGAGTTGGAGGACATTTCTAGGAAATTCCAGGTCTATTCTCACACACAACTATTTCACGGTGTTTCCTGGTGGTTCCCAGTGCAAGGCAATCTTGCTCCTCAAGAGACATTTGGTAATGTCTAGGGACAGTTTCCACGTTATGCTAGGCCGGGGGTGTTATGGGTATCTAATGGTTCTGTCCAGGAGTACAGTCAAACATCCCAGAGTGTACAGGACACTGGTCACAATATATAGGTATGCAGCCCACAGCATTAGTGGCTTCGAGACTGAGAACGTTATTGGGGATAGATAAATTGCCATCCCCTCCGCATGCTGAAGTCTGACCTGTTCGTCTGTGTCAAAATCTTCACTGGCCAATACCCTGGCCACCTAGCATACGTGGCTTTGGAGAACCTGAAGCGTGGCTGATCCCAACTCAGGTTGTGGTGTGTTGAATGCTAGCTAGGTTTGTAAGAGTTAGGACGAAATCGGGAGTATGAAATGTTTCATTAACAATTTCTATGTGGATTACATATTGAAATGATAACATTTTAAGTACACTGACAAATAAAATACATCACTGTGATTATTCTTTATCTGTTTCTCTTTACTTAATGTGGCCACTAGAAAAACTTAATTTATGCATGAGTTACATGTATATTCCTGTAAATATATTTCCACCAATATTACTCCAGACTAGGAATTGCCAAGCTGTATAAAGGGCTTTGCAAGTCATAAACAGTCCCTGTCACATTTCTTTTTCCTCCTCTTCCCCCTCTTCCTCCTCCTATTCCATTGTCATCTCTTAAAAATACAAATCTTTTAGAAACATGCAGTCTTTTGTGTGTGTGGTACTGGGGATTAAACCGAAGACCTTCACACTGAGCTACATCCCCAGCCCCTTTTTTGGGTTTCATTTTGAAATATGGTCTTCTTAAATTGCCTGGGTTGGGCTTGAACTTGCAATCCTCCTGCCTCACCTTCCCAAAGTGCTTTGATAACAGGCCTGCAGCACCACACCTGGCTCTAACTCTCCTTTACACCTTTTAAAAACAAGCCTTTTTGAGATGATATAAAACTTTTAAAATATAAAAATCCATCTTAACTCATAGGCTGGGAAATAGGCCTGGGACTCTAGACCAAGCCACAGCAGTAGCATCTGCATCTGCAGGCGTCAGTGAGCTCCGGCTCACCAAAAGTCCTCCTGCTCTTTTACAGTGGGCTTCTCTGGTTCTTCCTTCTAGAAATTCTGGTTCCTGCATCACAATCCTTTAATAAACCTTCGGTTCCTAGAGAGTAGACAGACTGGCTTTCCCCGACAGTAGGCTGTTCCGCACCTGCAGGTCCAGCCGAGGGAGGTGCCAGGAGAAGAAGCCCAAGGCAGGTCAGGGTTTTCCTCCCCCTGAGCACACTTCACCTTGCCTTAGCCCTGAAACAGGGGACAGCACCAGTCCAGAGTGAGAAGATTCTAGCCCGCATGGACAAAGGAGCACTCAGCCCTTCGCTCTTGTTACCATTCGTATGTGATTAATTATTGCAATTATTATAATGTTCGTTGAGTTCTAAAGATGAGGAAAATAGAAACATTCTTATTTTCCATCTTATTCATGATGATTTAAAAAAAAACAACAGGCTTTTATGGAGTTACATTAGAAAGTCTATAGAATTATACTCTACCACTTCCAAATATCTGATTGTTTTTCCAGGGAGTTACATCCATGCATAAATGTGTATATGTTGGCAGCTCAGAATTAACAGAGTATTTTTTTAAGTTCTAAATTCCTTTCAAATGGGAACGAAGTGTTCTCCTGACCCTTCCTACTCTCCAAATTACTGTCGACATCTGCAACTAATTGATGATCTATAAGTCAAGACTGTGACCAATGCAAAAAACCTTTTTGCAAAGCCTGCCTGGGCTTGGCTGACCCTCCTTAATATATTTCAGATTAAGACTGAAAAAGCCACCTTTTAACTGTCCGACCAAGTACCAAACAGTAGCAGTGAGTATTTATCAAACATCAAATAATAATATAATCAGATAACATGCTTACCAGTGAAAATCTAATTTAGAGCTTTTAAATTCTTTTCATTTAAATGTTTTATACCCCGACATTTTTGAGAGGTACAGAGAACTATGTTGTCAGCATGCCATTTGATGGATTAAAGTCACTTTTTGTCAACAAAATCAAATTATGGCCATGTGAATACCTCTGTGGCAAATGAGTGGTACTTCTAAAAAATCACAAGTAAAGACTACATGGTATTTTAATAAGAATTATGGGTTGTAGAACATAAACCTGGCTTTGCCTATGCCCAGTGTATGGTGTTGGCTGGTTACCTGAAGCTTGAAGCCTATTTCCCTGCCTGTGCAGTGGATCAATAGAAGTTTCCTTGTGTATTCCACTACAGAATTAAATGTGGTCCATTTAACACATTCATGACTGGGCTTCAATTTGTATGTCTCATTGCCACTCGACTGGAGACACACCAGTGGTACACATGTGACTGTCCCCTCTGGTGACTTTTTATTCATTTTATTAATAAAAACAATGATAATAGGGTTGACATCCGATTAGCCACCCAATGGGACAGCCCTGCAATGTACCATGGGTGTGTTCAGGCCTGCAGGAACGTGTCCACGGGAAACATTTGACACGTTGCCAACCACGTGTTTCCAACACTAGTGCCAAGGGCCCTGAAATGTGCAGTGTGTCTTTAAGTACAGGTAGCAGTTTTTGTAGCTATTTGTATGTACTGATGCCTATTCTGTTCTGCAGGAGAATAAATAATACGATCTCTGTTTTACTCTCTTTGGAGCCAAACACACAGCTGGCTGGTGGTCACCCCCTTTCTACCAGGGCTCCACACCCGATTTGTCTCCTCTGTGCATGCTGCATGCTGGTGCCAGCTTTCCCAGCTGCCGGGCACAGGTACCCCCATCCACACTTCAGTTCCATTCTCACTGAAGGATGGCCGTTTATCTCTTGCCCAACCTAGCAGTCTTCATTTTCTGTCAGACCACCCCAAAACATCCTCCTACATTAGTAGACATCTGTCCAGTGTCATGAGATGAGAAGTCAAAGAAACAGAAATTTCATTTCTGAAATGCTACTCAGTTTACTTATAATCCACAGGATCTCAAAAAACCCGAGTGGTCATGAAAAATAAATATATATTTTATACTTTTTTTTTTTTGGCAGAACTGGGGATTGAACTCAGACCCTTGCACTTGCCAAGGAAGTGCTTATTCTACTGAGCCATCTCCCCAACCCATAAATACATATTTTAAAATGATCAGTCACCTTGACAGTGCGAATTAGGTTTTAGATGTTTTCGTTGACATCTCCTGTCCATCCCAAGTTCTAGCCAGGCTTGTACAATGGAGGACATTTTCTTCTAGCCCTGCAGCTGCTTCTTAGCACTGATCCATGGAAATGAGGTGGCGGATGCAAGATCTCAGGGACAAGGATGTAGGCGCAGGGCCATTCCCACCTCGAGGGGACAGGCACCTCGGGCTCAACGCTGGACACACCAGTGTCACTGTATCGCACTCTGAATCTCTTTGGGGCGCAAGGAGGAAGACCAGCCACAAGTCCCCAGCAAAGTCCTCAGACCCTGCACACAGCTGAGATGCCTCTGATTGAAGACCAGGCCACTGAGAAAGTCTGCCTGTGTTAGTTCTATGCCACTGTCAGGAGAAAAGTGTGCCTCCTCACGCTTGAAGCTACTGAAGAGCCGGGCTGTCCCTCTTCCAAGACCACAGCGTCACCCACTGAACAATCAAATGCCAGTGGTGCCAGCACCCCTTCTCCCTGAGCCCTGCAGCTGCCCTGTAGCAGGGGAGGGAAGGGCAACTATTGACAGAATACCTGCAGGGTGCTTAAGCAAGACACTTAGTGCACTGTGTATATTATTTCATTTAAACCACAACCACCTTGAAGTTGGGCACTTTATACACATTAAATACCTCAGAAAGTTGAGGTTCCAAGATACTAAATCACATGACCAAGAGCCTGTAGTTTCCAAGTGAGTCTAACAGGTTTGACTGATTGTTTATATTCAGATGCTTCAGCAGATATGGGGGTGGGGGATGTCAGGGTCACTGGGACACAGTTACCCAACGCTGAAAGCACGAGTGTGCACACGCACACACGCACGCACGCACACACCCCTCTAGCGTGCCAGAGGAGTAGGGTTATTTTGATCTGCTTTGAGACTCTGCATGCAGAGTGCTGCAGTTCTCCGCTCGGCTCGCGTTCACCCCAGCCAGGGCTGGCTGGGCCTCAGAAGCGCGGGCCGTCGTCCATCACCGCGGCTCAGGTTGGCTCCTCAGAGAGCCGGAGCTGACCGCAGCCTGCTTGGCTCCGTTCCACCGTGAGGGAGTCTCAGAACTGGCATTTAAGTCCAGAGCGGAAAAAACACCCCGAGCTTGTTCGTTTTTCTGACAGGTGCTGGAGCCCATGAAAGGTCAGATTCCGGCTCGCAGTCACATCCTGGCTTAGCCGGCTCCAGGCACACAAAGGCCTGTCTGTCTTCCCTGAGCACGGGGAGCAGGGACAGAGGCCAAGGGCTTACGGCTGCCCCATGGCCCACTCCTGCTGATCCATCCCTTCACGGACCTTGGCCTAAATGGAGCATTGGGAAGTGCAGCTGCCAATGTTGTGCGAAGCAGGCAGAATGAAGAAAGCACGGCTTTTTCCTCCTGCGTGACTTCCAGAGATATTAACATCCCCCCCTCTTGCCGCCCCCCACCCAGCAGCCCATGAATCCATGCCCTGATGCCGGCCTGCTGGGGCTCATTTATTTGTAAGGGCCTGGGTGGGAGAGTTCGATTTTGCTTTCAAAGCCTGGTGGGCTGCAGAGCTGAGTGAGACAGGGGAGGTACCCCTGCAAGCCCTCGCGGAGCATGCTGGGAAGCAGAGGAATTCCTTCTCTGGCTGGCTGATGCGTCCCCACGGCTCGGAACTGCTGTGTTGCCGGAGCAGAGGGTGTGTGTTTGAGAGCACGTAGCCACATGCTTTCCACCAAGAACGTTTATTTTAGCAGCATTTATGGACACAGCCCCCCAGTTCAGAATGGCTCCCAGGGACCCTTTCCCTGTATTTTAAGTTCCTCGCTAGCAGCTGCAGGGTGCTATTCTTCATTATCTTAAACTTCTCCAAAAGATTTCTGCCCCTTCCTCTGGTCCCGGGAATCCTTCCCCAGCCCCAGAATATTATTCCCAACTTCAATGCTGACAAAGGAACACCATCCTTGTGCAGGATGATCTTGGCTCTCCTTAGAGGAACCTCAGCTAAAACTGCTTTAAATAACAATCTCAGAGAACCAGTGAAATTTTTGTCTTAAAAAACCTACATATGGAATTAAAAAAAAAAAAATTGTTCTGAAATACTTCTTTACTATCAGTTGAGAATCTCATCCTAACTAGAAAGTTTCTCAGAAAATGAGCTGTAGGCTAAACATAAGCATCTCCTCCATGTCCTGGGTATAGTTAGAGCTAGATATGTTCAGATTCAGGCCCGGGGCAGGACCCTGCTTTCCAAGAGGGTTAGCACCACAAAGGACTGGCTTCGGGACTCCCCCGTGTCCACCTCTGCTGCCTATGTGCCCTGAGTGTGTCCCCAGGCCAGACAGCCTTGGTCCTGCCACGCACAGCTGTCAAGATTCTACCCTGTACAAATCCTCCATGGCTCGACTCAAGACACCTCGGCTCACAGCCTATGTGAAAGGTGGAGGGTCCTTGGCCTCTCTGTGCTCCCCCCCGCCCCCAGTTTCTCCTTAGGGAGCATGAATGCTCTCCAGTAAGCATATTGATGGCCATGCCCCCTGGGAGCTGCATGTGCTGGGCTCTTTCTCCCTTTACTCTGCGAAGTAGGTATGATTTGTCTCCTTTTACAATAAAGAAGAGCTTGGGGCTCAGAGAGCCCCTGTGATCAGTGGAGCCAGCAACTAAATCCACACCAATCTGTCGTCTGAAATCATGCCCTTACTCGTTGTGCTAACTCTGCCTCTTGTCCTCACCAACTGATAAAAATCACTGTCATTTATTAGACTGCCAGTGTGTGCCCAGCCATGGCTAGGGGCTCTGTGTGGATCCCGATCACATTCTTGTGTGCCCATCCATGTGCCCAGCCATGTGGATCCGTATCACATTCTTGCAGGGTAGATGTTCATGTGTCCATTTATTATGTTAATGGCTTGGTGGACACAGGAACAAAACAATATCCCCAGCTTGATTCAAGAGTATGAGACTGGTAACTTAGCTGGACTGTGGTAGAGCAGGAACTTGGCAGTGCCCTGCTACATTGCTCCTGCACGTTATTGTCAGAAATAATAACCTTGGTGTGTATGGAGCCTGGAATGCAATGCACTTTAGGTTCTTGTCCTGGTAGGCCTATGGTCTTATTTGTGGGGGGCGGTAGTGGGGTAGTTTCAAAAAATGTGATGCTTGTAATTTCCAAACTGCTAAGATTCTACCCTGTAAACACCATCCATAGTTCAACTCAAGGTACCTTGGCTTACAACCTATCTGAAAGGTGGAGGGTCCTTGGGACCTGCCTCTCAGCCTCCGTGTATGTGTGTGTGTGTGTGTGTGTGTGTGTGTGTGTATGTGTCACGCACACATGTGTGTGCTCACACATACCCAACTCTGTGTCTGTCAAGCTACAGGGAGCTTTTCCTCATTCAAGCTGGCAATTAAAGCCCACTTGGGCACTCAGTGTGTCCCCGCTTCTCAGCCCTCTGTTGCCTTCCTGGCAGGCCTATAATTTGATAAAGAGCTTCTAATAACGACGACCAGAGGCCCAGTAAGTTCATTAAACTCTGTCCTCTATTTTGCTTTCAAGGTGTGCCGTCCTCGTAAAAAGCCCAAGGTTCATGCTTGCAAATGACTTTAGACAATGTTCCATGCCTCAATGAGAAAAGTATGTCTGTCATGTCCTGGCAAGTTCCACATAAAGTCTCAATTTCAGCATCGTGTCGGGCTTTCACGGAGGCCCGGAGCAGATGGAAAAACCTCTGTGCCCAGTTGTCTGGAGGCCAGAGTTAGCAATAGAAGACGAGTTTCCTCTGAGAGTAGAATGCTGAAAGATGGCCTGGCTGTCATATCGAACTCCATTTACCCCATTTCTTTAAAGTAATCTGAGAATCCAGATGGGTTGTATAAACAGAGGAGGAGGTTCCTGGGAGTTCACTCGTTTAATGCAGCCCGTATGTCTGAGTCATGTAATAGGTATTTAATCATGCTGATGAAATTCATTTAAACTCCAGCCACACACTCTGGGGCTGAAGGCTGATAACACCCTGAATCACTCATGGTAGCAGCCCTGGAGCAAGATGGGCAAGGCAGAGTAGAGAGCATCTTCCAGGGAAAGGGGGCTTGCGCAGGCGCCTGCGAGGGGGAGAATATGTCAGAAGCTGACCTCTGGGTCTGTGAGTTGTGCTGTCCATCTGCCCACCGTGAGGTATAAAGGCAAAACTCACATATGCGCTTCTTAAATTTCTGAGAGACAAGGCAGGAAACCCATCACACAGGAGGTCCCTGCTGAAGGCAGTAGAAGCTCTCACCCCTCCAATCTGCACAGCCAACATTTTCCTTTCCTGGTGGGCTCAGTGGGTCTTGGGCCAGTTACCACGGTGATCACAGCCGCCACTGGTACCAAACTGCAGAACCAACGATGGCCATGAAAGAAGAGAAAGAGGTGTCCCTCTTTCCTCCCTTCCTTTACTGACCTGATAAGGAGCGCTTGACAGTGGCTCAGGTAGAAATGTTTATACCACAGGAATGAGCAAGCACTACATATCAGGACTTTTCCCCCCTAAAAAGCAGGTGATAAATATAAGCACAGCATCATGACCGGGTCAATCCCTTAAGTATGGAGCCAGAAGAAAATCAGGGTTCTTTCAGCTAGGAAGAGAAAGAGGTCAGTGGGCTCAGGAAGGGCAGTCAACAACCTGTGTCTGAGAGAAGCAAGGGTTGCTTGTGGACTGCTCTCTTTAGAAAATGCAACACTTAGGGTCTGAGGAGATTGAAGCAATTGAAAAGAACCTGTCAAGGTAGGAAGCCAGCTAGCTGCCAGCCTGGTTAGCCTGGTTAGCCTCACTTTTCTGCCAAAATTGAAAAGCTTCTTTAGGAAAATTCTCAGTTTCCTCTTTGGCTAAAATGGCTTTCCATACCCGCTG
This sequence comes from Ctenomys sociabilis, assembly GCA_004027165.1. Taxonomy (NCBI): domain Eukaryota; kingdom Metazoa; phylum Chordata; class Mammalia; order Rodentia; family Ctenomyidae; genus Ctenomys; species Ctenomys sociabilis. Next base: position 14,076 of record PVKA01003432.1, read on the forward strand.
TATGACCCTGGCCACTTGGGAGAGCCTGCTACAGTAGCAGGGTTTTGGGCTCTTTCTTGGTGACCTGACACGGGGACCAGGAACCTTTGCCTGCAGCAGGTAACCCTCTGCCTGGCATCACAGAGGAAAAGGCGATGTTTCCCCTCCTTTCCTAGCCTAACCCAGAAGTTGGTCAACAACGGACCACAAACTAAGGAATGGGTTTTATATCTTTTAATGGTTAAAAAAGAAACCACATGAAGACTGTTATTTTGTCATATTAAAATAATGTGAAATTCAAATTGAAGTGTCTATAAAGTTTTGTCAGAACACAGCTACACACATTTGTTTATAGTGCCTGTGACTGCCCTCACGCCATCATGACAGAGGGGAGTAGTGGCAACAGAGATCACATGGCCTGCAAACCCTAAAATATTTGCCAACTGGCCCTTCACAGAAAGCTCACCAAGCCCTAATCTAGTATGCTCCACTCAGTGGAAGAACTGATGGCATGGCAGGACTTGTTCTCTCACTTTCCCAGTGGATAGATTCCCAAGCAGTCAGGCACAAGCCAGCAGACTCACCACAGCCTTGAACCCGTGAGTCACTCATGGCTCCCAAGCATTTGCATCAAAGATGAGAGCCATGGCCAGGAGCCATTCTTGAGCCCCAGACAGAGTACAGGTAGAGCTGGGAGGACTCTCTCCCCTGGAGACACCAGTCACTGCCAGGCCAATGGTCATAGAGCCTCTACTCGGCCTTTAGGTACCTGCCCCGGTCCATTTTCTGTCACTTGTAGCAGGATACCTGAGACTGGGTCATTTATATTAAAGATGGGTTGATTTAGCTCATGACTGCAGAGCATGGGCAGTTCGCGATCTGTGGCCATACCTGATGAGGCCCTCGAGCTGTCTTCTCATGTGGCAGGAGCACGAATAAGTACAGGGAGCTGGCACATGTAAAAGGCAAACTGTGGGGTAGCCGCACCACGTATCTACGCACTGTCAGTCACCCCTCCAGCACCACAAGAACAGAACTCGTCCTTGCTGAGGATAGGACACTCATGACCCGAAAAGGCACTTCTGAAAGATGTACTTTGGGTATCAGACTCCAACATGAATTTCAAGGGAGACAAGCCACACCAACCCCTGGTGCCTACCCACAGTAGAGGGCAGGAGGAGCTGGGTGCAAGCACGCACTGCATGGCCCCACCCTTCTAGAACTTACACTTTCCATGTGGACAAAACACAGGGAGCTCCTAGGCTGGGCCCAGTGAGCAGTGGTACCACTTCAGGATGTGGGGATTTTTCTCCAGCAAAGCCAAAAATGCATCCCACCATGACCACCACAGACCAGAGCTTTATGCAGCCACATCTTTTGAGAAAGAGAGGCCCCCTAAAAGAAAGGAGGACCCCAAAGAACAGCATCCAGGGCTGCTGGCCCTTAATGATTCTGGCCACTTACAATCAGCATTCCTCAGAGTGCCTCGTAGTAGCAGCACACACGTGAGCCTCAGGGAGGGACACACACAGGAATAGGGGCTGGCAGGGGTCAGCAATGACACACAGACATGGGGAGGAGCCCTTGAGGGTAAGCACAGGGGTGAGCAAGTTAGGAAGTGTGAAAAAGAGCCCACCTCTGGTGGAGTCGGACCTTGGGTAAAGAAGGCAGGTTAGGCTGCCTGTCAAGGCCAGTAGTGCCAGAGTCAGAAACTGATGTTTAATTCCACAGGAAAAGGGATGTCAGGAACAGACCTTTAGGCATTAACTTTGTGTCACAGCACAATGCACATGCTTTAAGAGGGCACTAATCACAAGAGAGCTTTCATGAAGTGAGTGCTTCTGTAGGACAGAGATTCTACAGCCAGCAGCGCAAATCCTGATCCTGGTATGTGATTCGTAGTAACAAAGGATCCTTATAATTTACATTTATATGGACTTTCATGACTTATAAATCCTGTTTCCCCATATTCTTGAAGTCCCTCAACACTGCATGATGGTTACTACTGTCTTTCTTTTATCAACGCATGAACCAGTAAGTTCACATGAACATTAAGCAGGAGAATTTGGACTCGGCCCTTTGTATTCTTTGCCTATGGTTGGTGCTGTCATTAAAACGATGTGGCAGTCATGTATTGATTCATACAGAAACATCACCGAGGTACATTACAGAGTTTAAAAAATCAGAGTACTGAGGAAGCAGACCATCTATATTTTAGGGACATTATCTTGGGACAGTAGCATCTACCAGCATCAGACTATCTGTGCCCAAACTCTAGCTCTGAAGGTTACTGGCTCTGCAACCTTGGGCAAGTCATGCAAACTCTCTAGAAGCCTCGCTCCTCCCATCTGAAAAATAAGTTTAATGGGAATACAGCCCTCATGCAGACACTATGCAGGCTAACTGAGAAAGCCCGGAGGTGGTGGCCAGAATGATTCCACCACCAGGTCCTTGGGAACCCCGCTGTTAAGGTTCCTCCTCCCAGGCCTGCCAGCCCAGGCAGAGGCTGAGCTGTGCATCATGGGCCCTTCTAGAGCTGCCTTCAACTAATGCTAAGAGTTGGAGAGATCGGGGGTGGTCCTGCCTTATCCCAAATGCTTGATTACCTGTGTTCTGGAAACTTGCTTTCTCTAAACACCTTAGATTTAACCATTGTTTGTAATTTTAGCTAATTTTCCTAGTGCCCTGAATTTTCACTTATTTCTTGGAAGGAGACAATATAATCTATCATTTATATGAGTATAGGAATTGTGTGTCCAATTCTCAGTCATTCTAGTTGCTAATGATTACTCTGCCTAACCTTCTTGAAGTTCAGTTAGTTTTTCTGCAAAAGTCAAATAATAATAATTTTCTCCTCATGAGTTGCTGAGAAGGTGCAATGAGATGATGGAGAGAACTTAGCTTGGAGCCTGACAGCCCGTGCACAAAGCCGGTAGCATGGAGTCCTCCCCATGGTCCACGTCGCTCCCTGAGGCAGGAACTGCTAGCACAAGCACTACAGGGTGCCCATTCCACACTTCATGCGGGCCAAAGCTACCAAGTCTCGGTGTGGACACAGGCACAGGGGGGCTAAGAGGCCCCTGGAGAATGAAGAGACATCAGCCACAGGCAGTGGCCTGGAGACTCAGAGAATTATCCTTGGTGCCCCAGGGATGTGACGTGGTCCCTGCTGCTGCTGCTGCTGCATCACTACCACATTCAGAACTGAAACACAGCAGCCAGGCTGCGAAATTGCTCGTGAGCAGAATGCATTTGGCATGCCTCAGGTAAGCATGGGTGTATCTGCTGCAGGACTATCCCCCATCCCTCCCTGTCTCTACTGTATAGCATGGAAAAAGAGGCCCGAGGTCCCAGGGGACTTGGTCATGGTGTTTTGCCTATGATTTTATAGAGATGTTGGGCTCTAGCTGATGAATTGCTGTATATTTCCTGGGCTTCAGTGCAGTGGACAAGAGTTCTTTGCCAAGGGCCTCTGGTGTCCATGGCTGGCAAGTCTGACTGGCACTTACCACGTCCCTCCTCTGTCCTGGCTGTATCTCTGCCACCTCCCAGATCCCAAGGACATCATAAACCTAATGTTGCATGAAAGCAGCACAGCAGCACTTGAACCCAGTAATAGAGGCTGATGGCCATTGGCTAATTCTCCTGTTGACTTGTTGAGCAAAGAGATGACTGAGAAGTTCAATGTCCATTCATTGCACAACTCAAAGTGGTTCAGGACACCAGGTGCCTTGGCTTTCTACTCCTATGTAGGGAAACTTCAACCCCCTGGAGTCTTGCGTTAAGATGAGATCTATGGAATGATGGAAGAAGCTAGGAAGAAAAGAAAGAAGGTGGAAGGGAGGGAGGGAGTTTAGGAGAGAGGGAGGCTGGAAAGGATGGAGAAAGGGAGGGAGGGAGGGAAGGGGGGGCCAGGAGAGAGGGAGGGAAAAAGAGAAGAAAGGAGGAAGGCCTTGACTTTGTAGCTTTTGAACTAGACCTACTCCAGAGGGCAAAATGTTGGAGAAGCCAGGAAAGCCACGTCAAGAACACTGGCTGGTAATGGATGTGGCCACTGACCAAAAGCCATCATACCCTGGCAGCAGGTGCAGGGCAGGCAGGGACAAATGGAGCCTCTTTGTCTTTGTCATAGCAGACCAGAGTGCCCAAGATACTGGGAAACCCATTTGTTCTGGGAGGATGAGAGAGAAAGAGGAGAAGGGGGAATTATGACTGGCTTGCTCTGCCCCATAAATCACTGGAAGGGAGAGAACTTTCTGAGGAAGTTGGAGTCCTACCTGGAACTGCCTTGATGGGAAACTAGAGTATCAGCAATCACCAGGGCTCCGTCCACTGCAGCCCCTCCCATTGGCCCAGTGCAGAGGTGATTGTTGTTTTGTTGGCAGTTGTAATGGTGCAGTGTCCCAGAGGGCTGGGGTGGGCGTCCTCTGCTGTGGCACAGGCTCATTCTGTGTTCTCTCCCTTGGGTGTGACAGGGGAGAGATCAGCCATGGATCTCTGTCCCTGGGAACTTGGCCCAGTGGCCTGGCAGAGCTGGAATGTTCTTGGCCAGCTCTTTGTGAGCAGTCAAAGACAGCCAGGAGATGGGTCTCATGACCAGAGTCGTGGGAGGCTGAAGCATTTCTCCCAGGTTTCAGAATAGTCTGAGGTCGCTGCAGTGTCCTCCCTTGTCCTACTGCAGCCCCAGGTCATTTTCTGAGTTCTAAGTGTTCAGCTTGTATTGCATTTGTTCAGCCCAGGTGGGCATGCCCCAGGGGTAGTTGTATCAAAGCAGACTTTTAATTCTGTTCCATCTGTCGCAGACAGGGAAGCACACACAGAAAAAGGGATAGCAGATGTCTCCCTGTCCTGCACCCAGTGGGCATGCGTGCCTTGGCCCCTCCCTCACCACAGAGTCACATCTCCACCTGCATAGCACCGTGGTCCCCATCCATCTGCAAGCACAGTAATGTTGTGTTCTTCATTCTGGAAGGTCCTCTAAGACATCTCTTCCCTACTCCATGCCACCAAATACCATATAATAAGAGCTCTCTTCTCTCCTGCATTTGCTTCATGAGTAGTAATCAAGCCCCTACATGTATCAGATGTTGTCCACATAATAGGAAGCAAGATGCATGCCGTCCCCACCCTCACGGAGTTACTAGGCCAATAGCAAGCAGGGAGCAAATAGTGAGGATTAGTGTGGAGAAGCTACCGGAGGTAGGCAATAAATGTGGGCCTCTAAGGAACAAAATTTCACCAGAAAGTAGACAATGAAAGGATCTGGCCATGCACAGAACAGTGGGCAAGGCATTCCAGCTGAGATGACAGTGTGGGCAGAGAGATCAGTGAGAAAGAGGGGAGATTCCATGAGCAGACTGTAGGGAAGACAGAACGCACAGGGTGGACGCGTCATGGGGGGGAGTTGCATGGTGACTCCAGCTCAGTGTGCTGCGCTGACTTGATTTTAGCTTGGTCCTACTGGGTGCCTTTGTCTTTCTCCCTTTGGTTCATTTCCCTCTCTTCCAAGCTGAGCGTGAACCCTTCCGGGGCAGGTCCACCTTTCGCTCACATTTGTGTCTTCGACACCAGCCCATCCAGCAAATCAGGGGTCAATGAGAAGCACAGTTGGCCCCTGACCCCTGACTCAGGCCCATCCCTGTCTGCCATCTCCACTTCCTTTTCCCTTCTGACAGGAAGGAAGAAAAGCCTGTTGGCTTCTCCTAATGGACAAAGGGAGCGCAGGACTAAGTGGCCAGAGCAACTAGATTGACCTTCGTCCTGAGATAACCTTGGCACCTGCACTCGGAGTCCACTGCCTAGGACTGCGGTAGACTCCGAGTGTTGTTCCAGAAGCTGGCAGTGCCAATGGTGCCCAGCAAGACTGAGCGCCTTTTATGGATTCATGTCTCATCCCTGCATGCCCAAAGCTTTGTGATCACTTTCTTCCCATTGTTCAGAAACTGTGAAAAATACCTCGTAAAATCACACGGAGCAGTACTGCTTCTCCACGTGTGATGCGATCCGCGGCAATAAGCGCTCCTGGGTACACATTTTCCTATTTCTGTTTAACACGTGAGTCTGTGTCAGGCAGAGAGATGCCAGAAATAGAAATGCAGCCTTTGCCCTCAGAGAGCATGTAGTCTGTCTACAACCAACTGGATTTGTAAACATTTAGGGGCAGGTATCAACCCCCCTGACACACAAACTGCTGCTAGTAGGTGTTTGTTGCTTATGCATGAAGTGATCCTTTTGGCCTGAGAAGGAGGGAAGGAGGGGAACATTGGAAAGTCTTCCACTTAGGAGGAAGTGAGAACTCTGATGGGCCAAAGGGAGAAAGGGCCCTGCAGGCATGGAAAGAAGCCCTAGCAAACAGGCAGAGAGGGCAAAAACCTTAGTCTCCTGGACTGCAAGAATACTTGACAAGGTTCAGGAGTCGGAGGCAGGCAAGCAGGGAGGCGGACAGGGGCAGAGCTCTGGTGGGCTTCTGGCTGGTGCAAGGCCGGGACTTCACCCTGTTGGCACATGACGGGTGTGGGATGAGTTCATGTTCACCCCGGGGTAGGACCACTGAGCTGGCAGCATGGAGGTTAAGAGAGCAGAATTTCCTCCAGGCCTCACCTCCAGGCACAAGGGAAGGCCTGGCCCTGGGAAGCAGCCTGAGAAAGAGGGAAGCTTTTGCAGTGCAAAGGAGATTCTAAGACCAAATGGTCCTGAGGTAGAGAAGAAGTGAGGAGCCGCAGCAGCTTTGGGGGTCCCCAAGGGTGTATGCTGGGAACTTGCACAGAGGCAGAGCACAGAGAAAGGGCTAGAGTTGGCTTCTGGTTGAACTGAATTCAGCACCTGGCATCCAGACTTCAACCTGGGTGATGAGGGACTACACCTCACCCTTGGTGGTCACATTGACCCTTTTCCTGCTCACACCATTTTTCACAAGAAATAATAAGCATGGTGCCCCGAAGGGGCACACACACCGGGGCCAGGGTTACCTTCTAAGGAGCGGCAGCATGGGAATGCCCTGCTCGAGCAGCCTGGCCCTGCCACTCCCAGGTCTGTCTTCCTGAGGGTGGCCCACCCTGCTGAGGTCTCAGCGGTACTTGCAGCGTGAAGGTGTGGAACAGCCCAGGTTGTCCCCATGCGTGCATGAGTCTAAGGCCTCCCCAGTGGGGGTGCGGGGGAGCAGCCTGGCAGAGAACAGGGTCTCCACTGGAGACAAAGCTGGAGTCATCTCAAGACTCTTTACAAGGCCAGTCGCCCACCTGGCCCACCTCAGCTCTGGATCATCTTTGCTCCCCCCTGGTGAACTGATTCTAAATTTTTCACAGCTGGGAATTCTGATAAGTGCTGCAGAGATGGACACTACATTTAGGGGCAGGCATCAACCCCCCAAATACAATTGTAAGAGGTGACTCAGGGTTGAACTTAGGTGCTCTCTGGGGAAGGTTCTGGAGCTGCTAGGCTGCAACTGGGAGGAGCAGAGGAAGAACGAGGGTCAGGAAGGGAGCACAGGGCCTGCAGCTCATGTGGATCCAGGAAAGGTAAAGCAGGGACACCCTTCTTTCAGCTCATAGTCCTGTTTTCATTTTTGTGCCCTTCATGAGATCCAGGAGGCCTCCTCTCCCTTCCCTGCTGCCCTCATTGCGGCTGGCACCTTCTCCTCAGCAGCAGCCATCTGGATATCTTCCTCCTTCTAATAATCTCATCTGAAAACATGGCTCTTCCCATTCGCCTCTTTGTTTCACCCTCCTCCGCTGACTCTTCTCTCTCTGAGATTTTATTATTATTACTTTATAGAACACTAGGGGATAGAGTGCCTAGGAAATATGTGCTGTAAAGTAAATGCACATGGCCGTATCTCTGAATCGTCCCGATCTAGTCCAGCTGTGCAACTTCCCAGGCCCAGCTGTTCACTTGAGCACAGCTTGACGGCTTGGGGATGTGGGGCCCAGGGTTAGAAGCTGCTCTGTTGCTGGCTGGAAGTTCTGTGTGCAGTTGACCTCAGCTCACTGTGGTCAACTGGAGAGCAGCCCTGGTAGATGCCTGAGCCTCGACACCTGGCGGGGCGAGCTGGGTGCCCCTCCAGCTAAGTGGGGAGTAGATACCAGCTCTGGGCCTTGGAGAGCTGCCTGACATTGGTATCCCTGTGGTGTTTCATAAGCCCTGATGGCTCCTCACCACTGTTTTCACGGAAGGCAGTACCTTATTGCCCTCCTTAAAATAAATACTCCCATTCTTCAAATCTTGTCCCAGAGTGAAGGAAATAACTGCTTGTACCCAAAAGGTCAAAGAGGGCCAGAAAGAAAGGGGTGCAGGTGTCTGCATCATTCCCAAGGCCCCCGTGTAGTTCCTTTTAATTAGCTCCTTCTGTGCTCCCCTCAGGTGGGGAGAGGCCCAGGACCACTCTGTCAACAGCTCTATCTACAGCAGAGCCCCCATCCCTCACCCTGGTGTCTCCACTTGCACAAGGCTTGCTGACCCGAGGCTCAGCTGTGGGAATCAATCACCCCTTCCAGAATCCATCATTCAGCAGCTGCAAGACCTCAGCTATTTTTATCACCCCAGGAAGCCAGCGGCTGAGGACGTGCCGGCTACCTCTGCAGGAGGTGTCGCTGTCAGAATGAGCAGCGGCTGTCAGGGCAGCTGAGCCTTCGCCTCAAGGTTAAATCCAAAGTGCCTGACCTGGAACAAGAGAGCGCTTGATCTTGCATTCTGCAGCAGAGGCTTACATTGGGCAAGCAGATGTCCCAGGGAGGGGGTGGCCCAGGGACACAGTGTGAGGACTCAGGGTGGAGACAGAGGGATAATGTGGACCCATGTGTGCTTGTGCCTGAGTTTCTTCTACTCAAGCAGAGCCACAGCTAGAGCACCACACCCAGGCCCTCAGTCACTATGAAGCCCCGCCTGGCTGTGTTTCTGTCTGCATCCACCCTTTGCAGGACACACAAGAGGTCAGGCCCTGAGCTGGGGCTGGAGTCCAGGGCAGACAGGAGAGGACAACTCAGGCAGGGTATCATCGGACCCAAATGTCCTATTACCCAATTCCTTTGCTGTCTTCTCAGGAGAGGACCCAGCAGGGTGGGAGAGCCAATGATGCCGTAGCATTTTATATTTGTAAAAGTCCATCTGATACCCTGCCGAAGCTCCCTCGGCACAGCCCTCTGAGGTAAGGTGGTATTTTTAGTTTGCTTAAAAATAGTCTGGATGGCTGATCGTGCACTCCTGTGCTTGGTTCACAGGTGGGAGGAGCAGCACCCAGCTGCGTACTGACAGAGTGAGGAGGGCAGGAGTCGCAGGCTCCCTGGAAGTGACAGAGGGGTGGCCTTCTCCTGCGAGCTCCTGGGGTTTTTAGGAAGGGAGAAAACAGGCCTATAAATACAGTACTCTGCTGAAGGGATAGGACCCTGGGAAATGATGCCTTCTAACTCCTCCAAGCTCCCGAGAGAGAGAAAAGCAACTTTGGATGGGTCAGAAGCACACTCCTGTAGGAGCCCACAGCCACCCACCCATCTGTGGAGAAGTGGAGGGAGCTGCCCAGGACAGCCCATCTGGGGCGCCCTTCCTGGTGGCAGAGGTGGAATGCGCCGCTTTGGTTACACTTGTGAGGGCAGGAGTTGGGGGCAGGATTCTCCTTCATCCCCTGAGCCTGTGGACACCAGCCTGGGCTGAGGGCAGTGGCACCAGAGCCCCTAAGAGTTTATCAACTTCCCCAAGGCACGGTCAAGAATTCCCTTCTGGCCCTGACCTCTCTGAGGCTCTGCCTCGCTCTAAAGTAGTCTCTTTCACAGCCAATATCAAGTGAACCAATTATTGGAAGAATGAAGTCTGTTGATATTTTCCTTTACAGCCAGGCAGAGAGCAAATTGACGTAACCTTTCTGGCAGACTGTGTAGCAATTAGTATTGAACTTTAAAAATACTCAGACCCTTGAGCTAACAATTTCTGCTTGATAAATTTCCCCAAAGCAAAGAATGCCCAACAATAGTGGAATAGTGAAATGCATACCATGCAGCTACTTGATAAAACCCAGGGTGTTAAATATTTAATGAAATGGGAAAGTGCTAACAGCATAATGCACAGTTTAGCAAGGCAGAGTCAAGTATGATCTCAAGATTTTTATTATTCTAACAGTTGTTATAAGAAAGAAGGTCCTGGTTTAAGCAAATTCCTTTCAAAGCCACTTACCTGCACTTGAAGGGAGAAGTTGAAGAGCAGGGTGCTGACAGGTAAGGGAAGCAACAGAAAAGACAATTTGGGGTGATGGGAGGAGGGTGGGGAAAGCACAGCTCCAGGGCAGAGATGAAGAGCAGTGGTCTGAGTCCTCCCAGAGTGGAGAAGTCTCAACTGTCCCACTGTGGGCCGTCCAAGGGGGTGCAGGGACCTGCTCTTTTCTTTGAATGTGAATCTGCAGCTACAAGCTAAACCTCCAAACTGTCCTCACCTACAATTTTCAGTACAGTCAATGATGTTAATAAGGGCTTTCCCTGAGTGGAGATTTAGAGTAGAAATCCAAAGAAAGATACACTATCTGCCTTCATGAAACACAGCAGAGCCATAGAGTAAGATTAGCTCCAGAGGTAGATACTGGGAGGTAGGAGCGCATTTTGAGGACTAAAGGCTTTGGGAGCCTCGAGGCACTTTGTGGAAGACCCTGGACTTGTCCTAGGGGTGGGCATTGGGACAGAGCTGAGCCTCCCTGGACTGAGGGAGGCTGGGGAAAGAATCCTCCCCAATACCTGCCTCAGGTGCAGACACACACACACATAATGACACTGCCGGGCTTTCAGCGGGGTGGATGCCCAGGTAGTGGGATTAGGTTGATATTTGTGCTTTTTATATAGCTTAAAATGTCCAACTCTTTTATAATAAATGTAGATTTTATAATTGGAGGAGAAAACAATTGCAAACAAGAAGCACTGTCATCCTGTGTGGGGTTTGGCCTCGTGTTGATGAGCCTGGGTGGCCACGTCTCCACCCCAGGGCTGGTTACTGGGGTAACTTCGGTCAGCATGGGGTGCCTGGGTACTCTTACCTGCCACACACAGAGCTTAGACGCAAGCGGGCTGCCGGCCACTCTGCTCCGCAGCCCAGCGGAGCTTTCTGCAGGTTGCGGAACCAAGTCCCCAAAGGCCAGCCCATCCCACAGCCATCCCAGTGCTCGACAGTCACCGAGGCCAGCAGCCACCCGTCACCAGCTCCTCACCTCCTCTGAGCTCTGCTGTTTGCACATGTCTCCTGAAAGCTTGTGGCCGTGTTTCTTACCAAATTTTCTCTTTGAATATCTAATATCTTACTTCTTACAATGCAGCAGAGGCCTACACTACTGGATTAATTTTTCTCCTCTCCTTTCATCTAGAGGAAGTTTTGCATGTAATAAACAGAAAAGAATTAACTCGTAGTGTCTTGCACTTTTGGGGTGAACAAGACAAATGTTTCCATCTCAGATGATAACTTGTATTTATAATTTCACCCCGGACATTTTTCTACCATTACCAAAGAAGAGGTCCTAAATTTGATTCCCACTACCAAAAGGAAAACAAACAAACACCACCTGGAAAAGCCCAGGAATCGATTAGCCAGTGATCCTCAGGCAATGCTCAGAAAAAGAGGCAACTGAGAAAAATCATTTGCAGGATCCTTTCTCCAGAGGGTACCCTCAAGTTTTTTTAATTTTTCTTTTTTTTCATTTACTGTAGCGAACTTGGGCTTGGCAGAAGTCTCTATAGCCATCTCGCTTCCCTCTTTCCAGAAGGAAAAATAAAGTAAAACAAACTCAGCAATAACAAAAATCAGGAGGATTGACAAAAAAAATTATTTCATAAAAATATTAGAAGCACATACATATAATCCTATACTAGATTACTCCTATGAGACAGAATACCTATTTTGTGTATAATATATATTATAATTAAATATATAAATATACTTACATTATCTTATGATTTTTGACATTTAGTGTAAATTTTATTAGATTTCAAATAAATGAATAGGAGGAATTAATAAAGACAATATTCAAACAAACAAAGATGGGTATTTCCCAAAATTGATGAAATTCGCAACTTCCTAACATGGTGTCTTCTAGGACAGAATGGAAAAAGAAATATCAGTTGTACTAACAATTCTGTATCACTGCTGCATGGCCAAGGATGTAAAAATTTGGAGATTATTTGTTGTTGATGAGGGAAGGAAATTTCAATCGCAGGGAGCATGAAAGATCAGTTATTTCACTATTGGTACAAAAAATACAAGTTTTTAAATTTTTATTTATTTATTTATTTAATGTATCTGGTACAGGGTCTCACTACGCAGCCCCAACTCATAGTGATCCTCCTGTTCTCAGCCTCCCTCGTGCTGGGATTACAAGCATGCAACACCAGGCCTGGACTTGGCGACCAGCACAGCATACCGGGGAGTGGGGCCGGTGTGGCATTCAGTACAAGGATCAAACTCTGGTCCCTGCTCTTGCCTAAGCAGGTGCTTAGTCCATTGAGCTATCTCACCAGCTCTTTAGTTGTGTGTGTGTGTGTGTGTGTTGTTTGCTTTTTTTAAGTTAAGTAATATTTAACTCTTAGAAAATTAAAGTAAATAAGTCATGGCACTATACAGTACCACAAGTTTAAGGAATTTGGCATTGTTTACCTGTAGGAACTTGGCATTTTACAATCCATAATCCTTTCTCAGCTCTTCCATTAGTCTTGAACCTTAACAGACAGACTTTTCTCAATAATCACAAAATTACAGCTAGGAAGGGGAGTTTCTAGTGTTCAATAGTACAGTAGGTTAACCATAATTAATGCTAATATATGAGATGATCAGAATGTAGTGAATGTTTCACTTCTTAAAAATCATTACAGTAAAACCAGACTGCTGTTCATACCCCTTACAACAGGCCTCTTCACACTTAGCTCAGGGTTCCTGCAGCTTGCTGAAGCCGTTCCGAAGTCCTGCTTCAGCTATCCTACTGTAGCTGTCTCCATCTCCTAAACTGATTCAGAGGATTTGCCTTTCATGGCCATTTTTTTTTTAATTCCTTTATTTATTACAGTGTCTCGCTACACATCACGGATTCTTTTTTCGTGGGGGTAGGGTGTGAGCTCAGCCGGCCCTGAGGGGAGGGGCTGGCATGGCATGTGGTGCTGGGGCTCGAACCGCGTTCCCTGGGAGGCGCTCTAGACCGCTGAGCTATCTTGCCAGCCCTCATGGCCATTTTGACCGGAGAGGAGCCAGAAGTCGTTTGATGCCAGCTGTGGCGAAGCAGGTGGGCGGGGCCGCTCTACAGGGTCCTCGCGAGCCTGCCTTTCCGTTGTGTGGCCTTTGGCAGGCGGCCCTCGGCAGAAGCTTTCACAGTGTGTTTGCTCAGACCTCATAAAGACCGGGAAGAAGACTTCCAGGACTGCTGTGGAAGGTAGCAAGAATAGTGACAGGAGGATGTTGGAAGAAAGAGGGGAACATCTTGAGGAGTGTTCGTGGCAAGGCATCTGCTCTAAACTTTAAACTTTCACGATGTATTGTGATCATGCATCTATTTCAAGAAAAGCCGAGATGATTTCAACTGTTGTCACCACAAAGAAATGCTAAGTGCTTGAAGTGACCGCCTCACTAGTTCTGTTACTTTGATCATCCCCGCTGCTCACACATATTGAGGCATACACTGTACCCCACAAAATGTACAGTTACTAGGTGTCAATGAAAAAGTTATTTTTTCCTGGAAAACAATGCCTGAAGCTTCTGAAGTGTGAATTTGGATTATTCTTATTTGGAAATGCTGTCTAAACACAGCACAATTGTGCTTATAGAAAACAGGTAATCAAATCACAAGTGTTCAGGGGCTGGGGAGATGGCTCAGTGGAATAAGCACTTCCCTGGCAAGTGCAAGGGCCTGAGTTCAATCCCTGGTTCCACAAAAAAAAAAAAAAAAAAAAAAAAAAAAAAATCACAGGTTTTCTCTGCAAGTCCTTAGAGGCCTCAACCTCTTTCCAAAGGGCTTCTTCCCACCCAAGGGCCCAGGCCAGTAAGTTGGCAGCACAAAGGAGACTTTACCTTGCTGGCTTTTTTTCTCAGTGCCCATGACCTTCTTCCTGGGCTTTTCCAGTTGGTGTTTGTTTATTTTCTTTTCGGTACTGGGAATCAAACTTAGGACCTCGTGCTTACCAGGCAGGTACTGTGCCGCTGAGCTATATCCCCCACCCTGGCTTTTCCAGCTGGGTTTTGAGTACCAAGCCAGAAGAACACAGACAGGGAGCTGAAGGAAGACCAACCCGTGTCCATCCAGAGGCCTGAGGAGAGAAAAACACAACACAAGTGAGGCCACAGGAGCAGGCTCAGAGGGCTGCCTAGCCCAGGAGTCAAGAGAAATCTGCCCTCTTGACTGCTGTGTCATTAAATTGACCCTCAGGGCCCAGGCACACAGAGCTACAGCAAACACAGCCCCAGACCTGGCCAAGTACAGCTTCCCACTTCCCTTTTCTACCAGACCCCACTTTGGATACAATGTTCTCCTGGATTCAATGAAATCCCAGGCATTTCAGTGAGAGTTTCCCAGCCCCTGTCACCTGCAAAACAAAGTCTGGCACTTCCCTTCCTCATGTCCTCAACATTTCAGGGCTGCTTAAAACAGTACATTGAAGACATAGAAGCATCCAGCATCTCCTCATTGCTAAGATTAGGCCAACAAGGCCTGGAGAGCCAAAGAAACACCCAGGAACCAAGGGCAGGAGAGGATTGCAGGTCTGATTCCACAGCTTGGGCCTGTTTTCCAGCTAAGATGGAATGTGGACTTCATGCTGCTGTCGTGGAGAGCAGCAAGGTGCAGAGCAGGCCCAGAGGGCGTGGGATGCAGTGGAAGCGGGGGTGCAAGGAGCCAGGGCTGCTGAGCTACCACAAAGGCGCCTATGTGGTCTGCGAGAGGACGGCACGCCCTGGACACCATCTCCCCAGCACCGGGGCTAGGAGGTGATGAGGACAGAGCAGGTGGCCCCAGGCCCTTCAAAGGGCCCCAGGAGTGGGGAGAAAGGGCAGGGGCATAGAAAGGGCTTGCTGGGCCCCACAGTGGAGCAGAGGGATCTTGGCCTTCAGGGTAGGGAGGCTGGGGTGGAGCCCTCGTCCTGGGACTGGGACTGCCTAGAGATGGGGTGACACCAGGCTGTGCACAGCCCAGAAACACACCTTGCTTGTCCTACAAGCTGCTGTCTAGTCTGAGTGAAATGTACAAGTGTACAGAGGCCAGTTAGAAGTGTCTTTGAGAGAGAGAGACAGAGAGAAAGAGGAAAGGGCTGGGGAGAGAACTCAGTGGCTTAAGCACCTGCCTGGCAACCATGAGGTCTTAAGTTCAATCCCCAGTACAAAAAAAAAAAAAAAAAAACAAACAAAACGGGAAGGGGGAAAGCATACAAGGTTAGGATTTTTTGTGCGTGCTATAAAAAGATAAAATCTACCAGATTAAAAAATAATAGGGCTGGCAAGATAGCTCAGTGGACTAAAATGCCTGCTTAGGCAAGCTCAGGGACTACAGTTTGATTCCTGGCACCACATGCTGTGCCAGCCCCGACCCCAGGGAGGGCTGAGCTGGTCAGAGTCTGGGTGTGGGGTGCACCCCTCCAGCACTGGGGGGGGCTGAAAGCAGGAGGATTACCATGAGTCTGAGCTTCATAGTGAGACCCTGCAACAATCAAATACATTAAATAATAATAATAAGAAGAAGAATAAATAAGAATAAACACTGTGAGAGTCAGGTTCAGCTCAGGGAACACTGCCAGGAAAGGTCTGATCAACCAAAGTCAAAGAGCTGTGTTGCAACATGGCCCATGGTGGCCTTCAGCCTCACACAGCTCTATGCTTCTCTCTGTCACTTGCAAGAGGACCTGCCAACCTGCCCCCCATGGGGTTCTCTCACACAACTCAGAGGCCTGCGGTGGCTGCTGAAGAAGTCCCCTGTCAGGTTCCTGAATTGGGGGTCAACAAAGCTCTAGTCACCCTCCACTGTGGCTGAGTGTCTCTAAACAACTAAGAGTTTGGTGGGTTCTGTCCCCCTCTTCTGACCTGCAGGAGTGGGTATGGTTCCAAGGTTCTGAGGACTGCTGTGGGCCAGGTCCAGTCTTGCCTGCGTGCAGACATAAAAACCTCGATGGAACCAGGGCCGATGGAAAGGTTTTGGCTGAGCCCCAAAGAAAATAAAAGAATTCGACCCCAAGGAGGCAGACAGTCCTGATTCCGGGCACACGAGGTAAACGCCGCATGGAAATCCAACTGTTGCAGAGAGCGATTGCTCAGATGGAGCAAATGTGCTGTGAAATCGGCCCTCGGAAAATCATCTGGAGTTCATCTTAGTGAAATCCAAAAACAATAACTGCCTCCCTCAGCCTGCGCCAGAGGGGGCCTCAGGAGCTCCCCTCATCAGAAGCCCGGAAAGCCTAGGCAGGAGCTGGGCCTTGGGTCTTCCAACTCTGCCCTTGTTTATTTACAAACCTGCCTTTCTTTCCCACCTCAGTTCATCCGTCAGCTCTGCCCTGCTCCAACCCCTGGGGAGCTCAGAGCATCCATCACGCCTTCACACAGCAGGCAGCAGAGACACAAATAAAAAGAGAGACTGCTAAGGCCACGCTACCTGGCACCAGGATGCAAGCTGGAGCCTGCACAGCTGGAGGGCTAGCAAAGGGCCAGCGGTGTCCCCTGTCCCCGGAGGGGGGACAGTAAAGGCCAATGGGGGAAAGTCATGAGGGAGGTGCTGACATTTCTTAAAAGACAGAACTGTAGGACCTGAGTGTTGTGTGTCACAGTGCACACCCTAAATACAGCAGAAGACCCACACCAGGGCAATGTCACTGCTGCAAAGTGGCCCTAGCTTGCCACTTTCTCCGTAGCACCAGAAGTCTAGCCTGGAGAAAGGCCACATGTCCTCAGCTGGAAGCCTCAGTCTTTTGTGAGGTTCGTCTCCTGGCTGCGCTTCTCTGGCTCACATCGGCTGGAGCTCTGAGTCATTTAGGGCCGAGTTCCCCCATCATGGGCACATTCTGGGTACGGCTGCAGACTGGGCAGTGCAGGGAGCTTTTCTGAAAACTGACGGTTCCTTACCCCAAGCCCCCCATCTCCTGTCAGAGCATGAAGCCAGCCCACTCAGGCTGCAACCTCGCTTGGAAACTTCAGACGGTCAGGCTGGAGTGGAGGAGCTGGAGGAGGCATGGTAAGGAGAGGGAGGATGTTTGTAAGCTGCTTAGCAGATGAAAGTGACAACATGTCACAATTTCCAAGCTGGTTTCCAAAGCTTTATGCTAATGGATCTTCCAGAAGCTCACGTTTGACAACCTGCAGAAGTTTGCTGCCCAACTTTTTCTGCTGCCGTGTGCACAAGATGACTGTTCACACAGTCCATCATGCCACATGGGGACACAACTACAGATGCCAGCAGCTGCCTTCCGCCCCGTGGAAGCAGACTGGAATGAAAGGGAGTGTGATGGATGTTTTTAGGGGGTAATCTAGAACCCATTTTTAAAACACTAGTGTACACTACCTGGGGAGGTAGCTCAGTGGTAAAATCCATGAGCCCCTGGGTTCCATCTCCAGTACTGGAAACAGTTTTCACCTCTGCCACACACATTGATGTGCTGCTGGGGAGATGACTGGAATCTGCAGTCACGTGGGAATTACGATGACAGAGACAGCTAGAGCCACCCCTGAGCTTCCTGAATATTTAGGTTTCCCCTCTGTATGCTCAAACGACTGCCCTGATCTGAGAGCTGGGGGAGGGGTGCCCTCATTCCAGGCCACCCTTCCAGAAGTGGCAGCTGAGGACAGTGTCACCCAGGAATGCACGCAGTTTCTTCACTCCTGTGTGTTGCAGATGTGCATCCATCGGGAGCCCAGGTCGCTGAGTGTCACTTCATTGTCAAGGCACCCGTGTGTCTGGTCCACACCTGCCCAAAGGAGGCATTGGGCCCAGCAATCGCAGACACCCTGCTGGCCCTGTCACAGAGCAGAGGGACTGAGGATGCAGGGTAGGCCCTGACAGTGAGTGAAAGGACTTCAAGAGCAATAAGAGGGGACAAGACAGGGACATGGTGTCTTCCAGAATCCCCAGGAAGTGAGCTAGAAGCATTCTTTCTCAGCATCTAGAACTTGGGTCCTGTCTCCCGCACCTGCACCTTCCCCAGTAAGGCAGGAGCCTGAGCTTCCATGCTGTGGGTGGAGCCAGCTGGGCACCAAGAGCAGCCCACACACCCAGCCACTTGCTTTCACCACCACCTGTCTGGCCCAGGCTCAGCAACCTTGGATGAATGATCCGCTGGGAAGGCCAAGGCCCCAGCTCTTTTCAAGTTGATTGGGTATTTAGATGTGATCATAATCTAAGCGAGCAAGGGACCTCAACATTCTATTGTTGATTTCTTTATCCTTCACTCTACAGAAGGTCAAGTGTGCTCAACAGAGAGACAGGATTCCCCTCCTTGGGGGCTGCCCTCCTGGTGGAGACGTCAGGAAACAGATGCAAAGGCTCAGCTCCACGGCAGTGAGCATTGTTTATTTTGTCTTCCCAGATTCTAAGATGCTGCTCAATAAACACACAGGTGAAAGCTAGGCCAAGCCTCTGAGTGCTGCTGTGTGTATTTGGCAGAACTGAAGGGCACCGAGACAGGGCCTGGAGGGGAGGGCTAGAGACTGCAGGTGCAGAGAGAGGTGGAATCCAGAAGCGAGTGTCTCTGTACAGGACACCATTTGGTGAGTGTGTTGGGCCCAAAGGGCTGTGGCAGCAAAGTGCCAGGGTCAGGGTGGCTTTATCAGCAGAAATGAACTGTCCCATGGGCTGGAAGCTGGAAGTCAAAGGTGTCAGCAAGCTAGGTCCCTCCAACAGCTGGGGGTGGGGGGAAGATGACCTTCTGGGAAGGTGGCCATTGGCTCCCTCGTCTCTTCACAGTTCTCCACCCATGCGTGTGTCCCAGTTCCACCTTTTGCTGAGGACAACAGCCATATTGGATCAGGACCCTTTCAAATGACTTCATGTACCTCCACTACCTCTGTGACAATCCCCTCTCCAAATAGGACCACCACCTGAGGTGCTGAGTCCAGGACTTCAACATACAGATTTGGGGAGGGTCAAAATGCAGTCTACAACTGTGTTTAATACATAAGAGTTCTATTATTGGTGATGATAAGGAAAAAATAGAAATAAAACCAAGTCAAATTCATTAAGAACAAAGTAAAATATTGTGCTTCATTGGCTCAAGGGGGGGAAGGTTAGATCCCTCAGGCTGACAATCAATGATTCCACAATCCACCTCCATCCTGTTTTCTAGGCTTCTGTTGCAACCCAGCCAGTGTTTGTCCATATCTGCTCTATCTCTCTCTGTACCTTAGCTGGCCTATGCTTTCCCTAGAGAGGCTTTGGTTCTCTTCTCTGCTCCACCAGCACCCAAACTCATCCTAGAGACCATCTCTAGGCATGTAAGCTTTAGTAAGTACTTCCTGTGTGTGTGAAAGTACTTCCTGTGTGTATGGAGGTACTTCCTATCGTGTCCTTAGGAGAACCCAAAAGAATGCAGGGACTGTTTTCTGAGGAATAGACAAGGGATGGGAACACAGAAGGAAGCTATTACTGCCCTGTGCCCTACATGAGCTGCTAACTTAGAGGAACGGGCCAGTGCTAGGTCACAAGAAGGCAGGGAGAAAGCAGTGGAAATAAGTTCTGCCACACCTTCCTTCTGCCCACCACTTCTTACCAGTGAATCCCTGGCAAGTGCAGCTGGACACTAAGGGTGGAGTCTGTCAGCCCTCAGGCACCTGGCATGAAGAATGTGGATACAAAGTGAGTAAGGGCAGAGAACAGCACACACACACACATGCACACACATACACACATACACACACACACACACACACACACACACACATACATACACGCTGCCTATATCCATCTATCCATCTTGCCCCTCTCTGAGTCCATATGATATTTTTCATCTGGACTACTTATGTCACCTGTAGCTCACCAGCCTGCTGACCTCACTGTCCAAGTTTGCAGCTGTCACTGTGAGTAGAATACAAAGCAGGAAGCAGGCAGACCTCAGACCTACATCAGTGCCTGCCACCCCAGCACTGAACAGAGCTGGACCTGTAGTACGTGCTTAGTAAATCAGAGCCCAGTGCAGCCTGGGGTTTCATAGATGAAGCGTGGGTGGGATCTGTGCAAATACATATTGAAAAATCACCAGCTCTGGAAGAACAATTGTCAGGCCCATTTCCTGCTGTGGATGGAGCCAGGAGACCGACAGCTTGGCACCCTGACAGCTGAGGAGCAGCCAGGGAATTTAGCAGGAGACAGAGAAAATGAGCCCTGCGGGTCTGGCCCAGCACCACTCCAAGCAGATCCAGGGCAGAGCCTAACCGGATGCAGGGCTGGGGTGGGAGCGGGGTGGGGGCAGCTCGGCTTTTGCAGGTCCACTGTGGGCCAGCGTACCGGGAAGGGGCAGCACTGTTCAGGAAGCTGAAGTGCAGCCCGAGGTCTGACTCAGCTTAGGAGCTACAGAAATGGTCACCTGAGGGAGGCCACAGACGGGTCCTGATGGCACCTGCCAGCTGGGGACCCACCTCTAGTCAAAGCTGTCTGCTCTTGCTCTGGGGCCAGAGGAGCTGCGGAATGGACCCCGTGGGCACCTCCCGGTGACAACCTGCTCACAGGCAGGGGAGTTGTGTGTGGGTGTGGAGGGAACTATGGATGTCACGCCCACCTCCTTTCCACCCAACATGGCTTTCCCCTCCTGTTACTCCCTCTTGGAACTCAGGAGCGAAGATGTCACCCGGCTGTGGCCACAGCAGCGCAGAAAGAAGTCTGCTGGGAACCTGGAGAAGATGAGAGGAGGACAAAGGTGGTGCCCTTCCCCTGAGGGTGCTGCCTCACTGCCAGGCTAATACTGAGGCCTGGGGGCACAATAAATGCTCCTGACTTAAGTCAGCGGCAGCAGGTTCCTCGTCCCTGCAGCCCAGAGCACTTAATCCCCTGTTACCTGAAAGTCCTCCTGCTAAGCCAGGTAGGTCTTCTAGCACCTGCTCAGGACAAGTGGCTCTGGAGAGGACTTTGTGTGTTACACCAACACTTATTTTAATACTTGTGCATTTGTTTCAACATATGCTCAGTTTAAAATAGAAACAGAATAGCAAGCCTGTGACACATTTCCTTCTAACATGCTTTTATTTAAGTAAAAATGTGGATGATTTTCAAAGGCAATGTGAAGTAACAGCACTGGGGGACACAGGACATGTTCCACCCCGTGGTAGCCTGGCATCTGAACAGAAGGAGAAGCCCTCACGCCTCTCCCGCTCTTCTCCTCTGAAACAGCTCCTAAGGCTTCAGTGAGGGGTACTCTCCCTGTATCCTGAGGAGAGGAACCATACCCCCCAATCCCAGCATTCCTTTCTCCCAGCCCATCATTAGATCATGTCCTGTTTGTCCAATCACACTTCTCCCTGACTGCTGGCTCCTTAACCTGGTAGGAAAGTGCAGAGGTTTCCCTGTTTCTTTGGGTCTTCACTTCTGAAATCTCTTGTGTCACATAAAAATATGTGTTAAGTAAGTTTTCTCTGATCATCAGGCTCATCTTATAAAGGCCTCTGCCAGGAATCTAGCAACGCGTAAGAAATCTGGTCTGAAGAGGAAAACAGGATCCACCAGGTAACCGACTATCTGAAAAGCGGGTGAACGTGACAGGGACCAATTTCGAGCAAGGGCAGAAGGACCAGAAATGCCAGGCACAACAGACTTTTGAATCAACACTGGATCGAGCACCCTCCAGGTGCCAAGCCTGGATCAAGCACTGAGGATGCAGCACAGGATGGCGTCACTCACCCCTCTGTCCAACAGTGGGAAGAGTTGTCATGGCAACTCTGCAAAGTAACCCAGCAGCCTGAGAAAATTTGGTCCTTTGCAATCAAGAGCCCAGCCAAGACCAGGAGTGCAGAGCTTTAGTGTGGGAAGGGGAAGTCTCGATGGGGCCTGAAGGTTCACTATGGCTTCCTGGCCCGGAACAGGACCCTCCGTCTGTTGGGCTGCCTCATCCTCTGCAGAGACATCTGCAGCAGATGTCGCCTGCCCTCCTGGTGGGGAACAAGGTGGTACAAAGAAGCCCCAGCCCCGCTGGGTTAGGGGCTCCCTGGTGTTCCAGCCCTGGATCAGTTGTAACTGTCGTGCAGGGATGACAGCATTTACTGCCAGGAAGAGAAACCCCAGGAAGCCAGACCTTCTGCTTTTTGGGACAGAGGGGGCCGAGGGCTGGAGTGAGATTCTCCAGCCATGACTCATGCAAGGTTTTGAGGGGAAGGGAAGTTAAGAGAGTCGTAATGACCATACTGAAAAGTAGTTAAGCCCATTTTCATGGCAGTATTACCCAGCATTAAAAACTGTACAAGTTGATATTTACAACCACAACTGCTAGGAACAAATGTACAACAAACTGGGCAGTGTGGACTCAGAACTCTGGTCCAGGCTGGGCGCGTGTGGACACAGGAACAAAGACCCACGGAGCTTGGAGCTTTAGCACAAAGAAGTCCATCCTCAAGTGATTCTTACTCCTGTGGCCCCTGAAATTCTGGAGGTGCCTTTCCCAAGCAAGGATACCTGTGGGAGAACAGGCCTGCCTGGCTGGATTTTAGAGTCCAAGCCTGAGGCCTACTAGTGTCCGGGTGAGAGGAAAACCCCAGGCTTTTGGGAAAGTAGAGAATTTGAGGCTTTGGCCAGAGCTGAGCAGTTTTTCTACTTCCAGGGTTTCTGGTCCTGAGCAAACACTTCCAGCAGAGGAAGACTTGGACAGACAGCGTTGAGGAAATCCCAAGAAGTCGGGGGCCCAGCAGGGAGAAAAACAGGCTCTTTCAGAGAGGGCAGGAGATTGGCAGGTACTAAGTGGGGGGTTTGAGGCTTAGCCAAGTGCTGGTGCCACACAAGAAGCCTGGCGCCGTGAGCACCTTATGGCCCCAGCCTGGGTGCTGGGGGCCAGGCGTGCAGTGCTTTCAAGCCAGCTGGTTGACGTTGTTGTGTTCCTACATCTGCCAACATTTGTTGAGTACCAAGGGTCTACCTAGTGCAGCACTGGAAAGCATTAAAGTCAGAGAAGATTATCCTTTGGCATCTGGGGTTTGGCAGTTGGCCTCCCTACCCCTTTGATAGTGTAGTAAACAGGAGACAGGTGTGATACAGTCACAGGAAAACAAGTTCTTCTTTCAACCACACCACTGCCCCTGAGCACATCCAAAGCCCTGTTTGCTTTGTGCTAACCTGGCTTCCCAAGGTATCTGATCAACACTTCCCAAGGTATCCGATCAACACTTCCCTATGCCTCACCAGGGGCCGTCCTAGGTAGCCCTAGTGGAGCATATGCTGCAAGCGTCGCTTTCAGTTGCATGAGAACTATTACTACTGGTGCAGGTTTCGCACCAGATAAGGGGCTGGGGAGGCCCTCGGACTTTTGAAAGCCCTGGAGAGGCCATTTCCTCACCACTGTCTCATGCTACCCTTGAATGACACTTGTCCTTGCCCCTGCCTGATGCCAGAAAGAGAAAATGTTTTTAGTAACGAGTGCAGTGAAGGACTCTAGACTCTCCCAGCAGCCCTTTACTCGCCCACCCTCAGGACCCCATCCCAGAAAGGAAAGAACCCTGCAAAGGCCAGAGGAGCTTGCTTTCCCAATCTGAGAAACTCCTCATGATAGCAGGCACTAGATTAGATATGGAGGGCTGATATGTCTCCCACCCCACCACTGTTTTTTCTGTCCTTCACAATTCTCCTGCGATATAGATGGTAGCTTTCCAAAGGTGAAAATGCAGACAACGAAAAGATGAAATCACTGTGAGACACAAAGCCAGAGAATCTGATGACAAAAGTTTCCTCCCCCGCCTGCCTCAAAATTGCTCCATGTTTCTGTAATCGGTGATTACAATTCATTCAGTTGCAAGAATAATAAATTTGGAGTCCATCTAAAAGGGAGTTGAGTGGCTATAAATAAAGGCTTTTGTGCATTACTCTTGAGCAAGATCCAGTAAACTGCAAGGAGCCACAGTGCTCCTACCCGAATCCATTTTCCACTCAGGACTCAAGTCAGCAGAGGCTGATCACCTGCGCACCACGACGCAGGCAGACAGGCCGTCGGCACAGTCGCCCTGAGTCCTGCTGTGCAGCAGTGGTTTATTCCAAGAATCTGCTTCAGAGGAGGACCAAAAATAGAAATGCCAGTTTTGCATATTTCAGCCCTAATGCCACAGCACCTTGACCCTTTCTGGCACAACCGGCACGGTTATGTATTGACACTTGATGTATCCCCCCGTTAGCTTGAAGTGCCAGGTTCCTCAAAGATAGCAGTTACCTTCGGAAGGACACTCACATGACAGTCTAGTATTTGAAAAATTCTACTTCCACCCAATGCAGTCAAAATATCCGGAGCTAATCAGGCATTCAGGACCTTGACACATTCATCAAGGTATGGACCATGGTCGAGCCCGGGCTTTGACTTCATGCTTTGAAAACAGTGAGGATGACCAAGAAGATGCACTGTGACCTTCATTAACAATTGGTTCCCCTATGTCATCTGCCATGTTGTGGACAGTGTGTCCCAAGAGTCAAAGCCTGGGGTGGTAGCAGTCACATGCTGGAGGCTGAAAAAACCCAGCCTGAGAAGCCACTGACATCCTATAGTGAAAATGGGCAGCAGAAAACAGAGAACGCAGTGTATCCGTTCCATCTCTCACAGTCCGCTGCCCTGGGCCCTGCAGGAGCCTGCCTCATGCTGGAAGTCGGTGCACCCCTCTGAGCCACCATAGCCACTTGAAAATGGTGGTCACACACCAGCAGCAAGTGGCAGGAGGGGAGTTTCCCAAGCCAATCCTCTTTCATCTTATTTTCTTTCTTTCTTTTTTTTTTTTTTTTTTTTTGGTATTGGGGATTGAACTCAGGACCCTGTGCTTGCCTCAGCTTCCATTTTTAAAGGCTATCCTTTATTCTGAAATTCTACCCTCTCACTATTTTGTGAAAATACTTCCTTTCAGGATGGCTTGGGAATGTTGATGGGAATTTGTTTCCTTTTCAAGGTTCTCACTTCACAAAACCAAAAGTTACCTCTTGGTCTAGGCCTGGGCCATACTCAAGTATGAGGTTTTGTTTTTTTGTTTTGTTTCATTTATGTATTTGGTATAGGGTCTGACTACGAAGCTCGGACTTTTAGCGACCCTCCAGGGGATCGGGATTACAGGCATGCCATCTTGTCCTGACTTGTTAGCCAGGGGCAGGGCCAGCATGGCATGTGGGACCAGGTATCGAACCCCAGTCCCTGCACTTGCCTAAGTTGGCTAAGCTATCTCGCTGGCCCTTCAAGTGCGAGTTTTGTTTTTGTCAAAATCAAATACTGGTCTAGAAGCCTTCGCATGAAAATGTTCTGAGAAAGCCTGGCTTCCAGGACGCCACACGGCGAGGACAAGCTCGCCAGATCCGAAAGCCTGGGAGGCAGACTCTGAGCTGGCGGCAGGGTCAGGTCACGACGCCATGTGCCACCTCCCCTCGGCCTGTCACCATAGAGGAGAAGAGGATGGAAGAAAAGGCCTCAAGCAAGAGCAGGAGCTTGGGAAGTTTTATTAGGGATGCTTTCCCAGCCTTCAAGAGTGGTCGGTGACTGTCAAGAGCTTTTATCCGCGCTCTCTGTTGCTCCAAAGTGGTAAGAGCAGGAATCTGCTGCTGAGTAAAGCGAGAATGGGTTTGGCCAGTGTGTGCTGCACCCAGCAGCGTCGGCATCTTTTGAGGCTCAAGAGAGCCTCTTTTCTCTCTCTCCTCCTCTGTGCTCTTCAGGGCTTCATCCACACATCCAGGGTAGGTATTTCTTAAGCCGTTTTTTTCCTAATCACAAAACCAGAAAAGGTAAAAATTTCAAAATAATAGTAAACGTACCCAAAACTCATTGTGTGCCAAGCCTTCTTCTAAGCAGAGTATAGATACTTTCTCGTTAACGTTGCCCCAACAACTCAAGAGTCTCTCTGCTTCCGTCGCTGGGGCCAGCGCCGTCCGTCTTTCCTCCTTTAGGGTTTGCCACAGTGCTGGCTGCAGCCAATGCCTAAGAAGAGAGCTTTGAGTTTGTAAGTCCACGGTTTGACTAGGACAGTTTGAGTGTTGTCAAATTTGGGGTTGTAGGGCTGATCCGGGTGATACTTGGGAATTTTCTCCCATTCATTAACTGTGGAAAGCCGTCAGCAGTTTGTGCTCTGCACACAAATGGGACTCTGTGTGAATATGTGTCAATACCATCACAATTTCCAATTCATTGATCAGTGGCTGGCTGTTCCTTGTGGGTCTCATTCTGCCATCTTGGATGTCCTGAAATTATGTGGATATGTAATAAATCTACTCAATCAGCTAGCGATATGTGTGTATATTTCCCAAAAGGACTAGCAAATTAGTACACTATGCCTATGTCAACACTTCTATTTTTAAACTAAACTATTCACTTAACTCATTTTTGGCTTTACCAGCAGCTATTAGCATAGCAAACTGGTGTTTTATGAAGCAGGAAAAAAATAACAAACCATGTTGAGGCTATTTTCCCCAAATAACTGCTTTTAAAAAAATGCCTTGGCAGGGAAAGGCGAAACGGAGCTGGAGTGGACCCACGTGTGGTAATATGGTCAAGAAAGTGGGCCCCTCCAGCCAGCCACAGGGAGGAGAAGGGGTGGAGGCTAGGGAGGGGGACGGAGAGGACGTGGAGCTTCTTCCTGGAAAGGCATAGAGCCATGGACCCAAAAGCGGTAAGGATGAAGGTGGGGAAGAGGATTGGCTCAAGGGAGGAGGCAGGAGGGAGGAGGACGGAGGTTAATGCGGACCACACAGCGCTGTGTCCACAAGCTGCCCGCAGATGAGGGCAAGCTGAGGAAAGCTATGAAACTGCATGAGGTGCAATGAAAACAAGCATGGAGAGCTGGTTCCAAATCCCAGTGTAGTAGAACTACTTTTCCTTTCTACTTTGGCGATTAAAGTGAATTTATTTATTTATTTATTTATTTATTTATTTATTTATTTATTTATTTATTTATTGCGGTACTGGGGATCAAACTCAGAACCTTGCTCTTGCCAGGCAGGCGGTTTTGCCACTGAGCTCTAGTCCCGTCCTAAAGTAAATTTAGACAAGTAGAAGGAAATGTCACCCTTTGCATATTGGGTAAGAGAATAAAAAGAAGCGTTCCTTTTTATACAGTGAGAACCCAGAGATAATGACTGGTTTAGGGATGGGTGAATAAGTGAATCATGATAAATTATTGATGGAAAGTAAGATGTGGGGGTCACACACGTCCCAATGGATGCTGCCAACAGCGCATGTCTTTACCAGTTATGAAACAAGTATGAAAAAATGTATGGTTTGTGTCTAGATGTTCCCCCAAAGCCTCGTGTAAGTTGTGGGGCAGACGCAGCGGGAGGAGCAATGGTTGGCTTGAGGGGTGGAGCCAGAGGGGCGTGGCTAAAGGGCGCGGCCAGCGGGGCGGGGCCAGAGAGGCAGGGCCAGGGAGGTGAGCACCGTTAAACTGGCTGGTGGTCCCAGAAACGAGAGGAGAGTAACCAATACAAAAAGTTATGCTGAATGGATGAGTTCATAAATATCACATTTGCTTAAGCCTACCTGTGCTTCTATATTTTCTATTGAATCTATGCATCAGTTAGATGTCAAGTTTGATTTTCATCCATATAAAAATTAGAATTCTCCTCCTGTCACCCCATTCAATGCATTGTTACTCTACAGAAACAAGACTCTTCTCATAAAGTTCTTATTTTAAGTGATTCACAAAGACCCCTCCTAACAGAACTATCAGCACTAATTCACATATAGGGTTTTTACTGATCTCTTTTTAACACTGACCCAAGTTCTGCCGCTCTCCACATGCACCCCTCTCTAGAGGTTCTTTTTTTTTTTTTTTCTTTGCAGAACCGGGAGTTGAGCTCAGGCCCTTGTGCTTGCCAGGCAAGCGCTTATTCTACTGAGCCATCTCCCTGGCCCCTCTCCCTAGAGGTTCTACAGCACTAAATCAGCATGACTTTCAGATGTGACCCTGCAGAGACACTTTCACACACGCTCTCCAGCCAGGGGCTGGGAGCACTAGGTCCTGGTATCAGGTCATGGAGGTGCCCCCAGGGACATGTTCTAAATGCATCAAAGGAGATAAAGAAAAGAGTTGGGAGCCCTTTGTGAGATTTGGTTCCCTGTGCTGTTGCATTCTGCTAGCTGCTGATAGAGCCTTCACTTAGCAGATAATCACACCTGGCCCTGAAGGACAAGGGACTCGGGGCAACGTGGCAGGCTGCCCGGCACAGGCCAGCCTGTAGAGCCAGCTGTGCTTGGTGGCCATGGACCCTCGACTCCAAGTAAGATCTTAGAGAGTTCTTCCTTAAAGGGTAATTTTTTTTTTCCTTTATACCTTCCTCTTCCTGTTATCCCACTAAAAGCAGAAAATGGCTTTCTGGAAAATCTTTCTTGTTTGAACAAATAGCTGTAGTCCAAGCAAGGTATGTCAGCTTGTGAAATGGAGTACATGTACTTTTATAAGCCACTGTGAAGTAAAATCTATGTAACTTTAATGATGATGATTATTAAAGTATATAATAATCCTTTCACATACCCATGTGCCTTCTTCAGAAACCTTGCAAGAGTCAAGAACCCAAACTAAACCCACTCCTTTGGATTCCCAAACTGATGTTTTAGTGGTTTTTGTTTGTTTGCTTTTTTGGTTTGTTTGTTTTGTTTTGGTGGTTTGAACTCAGGACCTTGTGCTTGCCAGGCAAGCACTTAGTCCACTGAGCTATCTCCCCAGCCCCTTGTTCTTATTTTTCTTGAGGATAACGAGATATTCTTATGAAACACTGTTCAGGGTGGGCTCTCAGCCCTGACCAATGGGTGCGGTCCCTTTTAGAACTGTGTTTCTCAATATTATGGTACAATATGGACAGAAAACCTTAGTCCAAATCTCCTTGGCCATATAAAACATGTCACATAATTATATTTTTGGTTAGGGAGGAGTGTTACAAAATAAATATCTCCCCTGTAGAGCACGCTGGGAAATGTTTGCTGACACTTAGGTCAAGCCCAGCAGGTTCCCTTGCAAGAGTTTGGCAAAGAACAACCCTTCCCCAGCTTAATGAGGTGCTGGACTTGGTTGAAAATTAAATATTAATTTTTTAAAATTCTGCACTTAAAAAATCAAAACCAAGGTCTGCACGTGGGTGTCTGCGCCTTCTGGGTTCCTCGCCTGTGAAATGTCTTTGGTCAGTCAGTGATTGCCTGCTCTTATTGGATTGCAATATTCTTCCTCTTATGAAAGCAGTCTGTGGAAAATATCAAGAGGTTTCTCCCTCTCTCCCTCTTTCTTTCCTCCTCCTCTCCCTCTCTCCATTCCTTTCCTCCTTCCTCCCTTACTCTGTTCCTCTTTCTTCTTTCCTTTCTTTTTCTTTCTCTTCCCCTTCTTTCTCTCTCTGTCTCTCTCTGTCCCTCTTTCTGTCTCCTTCCTTCCTTCCTTGCTTCCTTTCTTCTTTTTTTTCTTTCCCTTCCCCTTCTCTCTCTCAATCTTTCTCTCTCTCTCTCTCTCTCTCTCTCTCTCTCTCTCACACACACACACACACACACAAATGCACAATTTATTTTCTTTCTCTAGCTCCCCTCCTGAGAAATTCTTTCCAAAGTAGAGGTTAACACTTACCCCATTTGATGCCAGGCTATCATAGCCTCAGGGGTTGTGGACATACTGACCGGAAGCTGGAGAACACAGGTCCCTGATGGGAAACCCTCCCCATCACACATTCCAGCCTGGATCACCCTTGCTGTCCAGTGACCCCCAGCTGGGCAGAAGAGCCTCACGTGGGCTGGCTCCAGGTTGAACACGACAACTGCCCAGGGGACCATAGGGCTCTCCCCTCCCCCAGGAGACTTGCAGCCCCCTTCTCCGCAGCTTGCAGCTCTGGGCTCCATGTCCAGCCACAGCTCCTGCTCTCCCCACTGTCTGCAGACACCCCCCACCCCCTCGACCCCCCACACAGCTGGAACACTCACACCTATGGCTCACCCCACACAGGCTCTCTGGCTGTGGCCTTCCTGTGCAAGTCCAGTAAGGACCGCATGTTTATTAGTCTGGTATTTTCAGTGTGACTCTATATTTCATTTACTAACTGATTACTAATTTTTCACATTACTAAGGCTCTCACTCAAGTATGCAGGTGCGCTGCACAAGCGCTGTCCCCCCCAGCGACCTTCCAGCGAGCACAAGCACTAATGCCTCCAGGCCCGGGCTATGCTCCTCCCCACACACGTGCTAGGCTCTCAGAGCGCAAGAGCCACGGAGGGAGGGGGAGGGGGGTGGGGCAGAGGCCTGCCAGCCTTCGAGAGACATTCTCACTACAGCTCCTGCTCAGGCCCGAGGGCAGAGTTTTGGCAACACATGAGCCTCTGGCTCTTGTCTAGGTTTTAACATCACTGCAATGGAAAAGGATTTCTTTTGAAGAGGCTAAGAGAGAAGAAGCTTGACAAAATGATTTCAGAGTTTTAAGGATTAGATATGTAAAAATAACCAGGCAGCATTCAAAAACAAAAATCAGGGTAGAACATGCTCTTTGTTGGATGTGAAAGCCAGTGAGTTCCACTCCGTCTGTTGCGTAGAGCAGAAAACGATGCCTATCCTGTCCTAACAACTGCAAATCACCAGGCAAATTACAAAATCGCATTTGTTTTAATCCACCAGAGAGCTAAAATCCTGAAGACTCCAGAAGCCTGGCGTCTAAGGAAGGACAGCTGTTCTTGGGGCGACAGAACCCAAGCTCATGCCTAGGGATGAATACAAGAAGTAAAGGCACTCGGGTCAGGCATAAAAGTACAGAGAAGCCAACTGAAGTGTTTAACACATCACTAACGACCATCAGGGATCAGCATGAGAGGATAACAGCACTGAGAGTACTCCGCACTATGGAGTACTACTCTGCCTCAAAGAAGGATAAACCAGAATCATTTGTAGGAAAACAGGTACACTTGGAGACCATGATGTTAAGTGATGTAAATCACAACAATTTTAAATGTCACATGGGTTCTCTTACATGAGAAACCTAATTTGTAATTAAAGAGCCCAGTAAAAGATGGATAATAGAAAGAAGGGAGCTGGATCATTCTCAGGTTGGAAGGGGGCCTGGAGGTGGCAGGAAGGGGAAGAAGACGGGAGGGAAAAAGGCACTAAGATGCACTGTGTCTCTGTGCCAACTCTACCCCAGGAGTGCCAACGCTATATCCCCAAAACATGTACCCCAACACCCTGAACAAACAGGAAACAGCTCTGCATCCCTGGGCTGGTCACAGAGGTGCAGCCAGTAACCCAGGCTGGGGGACCCCTCGAGCTTGCCTGAGCTGTGCAGCAAATTCAAGGCCAGAGTGACCTACACAGCAAAACTTTGACCCTGAAAAACCCAAATCAAAACAAAACAAAACTCTATCCCTGGGCAGGGGATGAAGCTGGTCATGGGCCCTGAAACTTGAGACTTTTGTAGGTAAATTGATGTAACTGAAGATAACACTCAGAAGTGAAATAAATCAGGGCCACAGTGCAGACATCATATTGTCTCACTAGTGTGAGAAGCTGAATGTGTAAATAAGATCCAAAATGCATAGTAGATGTTACAAATTGGGAAGCTACTGCTCCAAATGCAAGAGAAATTAGGAAGGAAGGAGGGAAAAGGAGTACTAAGTAGAGATACAAGATAGTTGAGATAATGATAATATTAATTTCTCTTAGTTCATTGGCTTGTGTTAATATTGTTTGGATAATACTTCATGCCTACATTTTGTACTTTGAGTAATAATACATGATCTATTAATTCTTGGTTGCTGTTGTTTGTACAGGATCTCACTACAACAGGTGAAGTTATCTGCCTGTTTTCAGCCTCCTAAGCCCTGGGATTACAGGCGTGGGTGTACTCAGTCACCAGCGCCCAGGGGGCAGGGCCGGTGCGGCACGTGGTACCAGTACCGGGAATCAAACCATGGTACTGGGAATCAAACTGCAGCCCCTGCACTTGCCTAAGCAGGCACTTAGTCTGCTGAGCTATCTTATCGGTCCTGATCTGTTAATCACTATTACTCTCCTATTACGGGTTTTAAAATTCTATTTTGTTTTCTCTTTAAAAAATCCTCTGCCCTTCAAGTCACATCCACACCATAATGTGAGGTGGGTGGCACATTTGCTTGATGATGCACTGAATGCATGTGAGCAGCGAAAGCCAGCCCAGCTCAGTTGTGGTGTTCGTTTGACCCAGCAGAAGAAGATGCATTCTCACTCCCAGGCACAAAATACTATTTCCCTCCCTTTTTTCTCTTCTATGCATGATGTCTTACTTTCAATCAAAAATTTAAGGGCTGGGTCAGGGAGATGGCTTGGTGGAATAAGCACTTCCCTGGCAAGCACAAGAGCATGAGTTCAATCCCCGGTTCCACCAAAAAAATAAAAAAAATAAAAAATAAAATAAAGGGCTGACCAAATAGCTCAGCAGATTAAAGCATCTACAAGCAGGCTCACAGGCTGGGGGTTCAATCCCTGGGCCTGCCTTTCCGGGCCCTCCCTCAGGATGCACTAAGATGGCAACTGAGGCTGGGCTTGGTGGTGCACACCTATAAATCCAGCTCTATAGACCCTTCCCTAAAATACAAAAATAAAATAATAAAATAAAATAAAAATTAGAGGGGCTGGGAAGATAGCTTGGTGGTCTAAGTGCCTGACAGGCCACTCAAGGACCCAGATTAGAAAACCAGCATCACACATACCCGTGGGGCCCACTGTGCTGGCCAGGGAAACCCGAGTGGTGCGCACACCAGTGACCCGACCCCTGGGATGGCTGAAAATGGGGGTCACTATGACGCCGAGTGCAAGCTGCATAGTGAGACCCTGTACCAAATACATTTAAAAGAGAAAAAATTAGGAGAAATGCAAAAACTGAAATTGTTTGTAGTTTTCATCACTGTTTGGTTTATAAATGTAATGCAATTTCTTTAACAGATATATGATTCCATAACTATATATTACTTCTTTAGCAAGTTTTGGTCATTGAAGTCTTTCAGATGCCTGTTTCCTTTTATCACACATCCCAGGGACTTGCTGCTTGCTGGGTAGTTGCTGAATCTGTGCCCATAGACTTACTCGCCAACTTCCCTTAGTAACCAGGTGGTGCCTGTGGGGTCTGTAACGGTTTCCCTCTTTCCTCCCTGATTTTGGGACTTGTGTGTTTCTTCTTATCTCAGCTGGCTATAGGGGCTCAATATTATTGAATTTTTCAAGTAATTAGCTTTTATTTCAGTGACTTTCTCACTTCTGTTTCTATTTTCAGTTTTATTTGCTTTCTACTCTTACTTTTATTGTTTCCTTTGTGTTGCAGTGAATTTACTTTTTTCTTTTTCTCCTCTCTCTGTGTGTCTCTCTCTGTCTCTCTCTGTCTCTCTGTCTCTGTCTCTCTTTCTGTCTCTCTCTCTCTCTCTCTCTCTCTCTCTCTCTCTCTCTCTCTCTGTCTCTCTCTCTCTCTCTCTCTCTCTCTCTCTGAGATAACTATGTAACGCAGGCTGCCCTTGAACTTGATTATGTAGTCCAGGCTGGCCTCAAATGTATGGCAATCCTCCTGTCCCAGCTTCCAAAATGCTGGGATTATGTATGTGTGCCACTGTTCTTGATCCAAATTTTTCCATTGCTTTGATTTTTTTCTAATTTCTCCAGGAAGAAGCACAGATTATAGTTTTTGTTTTTTTTTTTTTAAACTGGGAATCAAACTGAGTACCATGCCACATTGAGATACGCTCATAGCCCTGCCTCAAAAGTATCATTAGTTTTTATTTTGAGACAGGGTCTGGCTAACTGGGCCAAGCAAGACTCAAGTTCTTGGTCCTCCTGCCTCAGCCTCCAAAGTGCTGGTCTTACAGCCAGGAAGCACCATCTTTGGCAGACAATGGATTTACAAATTTTTCTTGAGATGTTTTTTCTTTGAGCTTAGATAATTTAGAGGCATATTGTTTAATATTCAAGTATTTGGAGATTTTTCAGGAAATATTTTGTAACAGTTTCTAGTTTCATTTCATTGTAATCTAAGCTCTTATTTGTAGAGTTTTAATTGTTTACAAATTGCTACGTGTGCTTTATGGCTCAGAGTAGAACGGATGTGAAAGAGTATGCAACCCACTGCTATTGAACAGTGTTGAATCATGCCAAGGAGGTCATGGCGGTCTGTGTTGGGACCTCTGTTAATTTCTTTTCTCGGTGTCTTGTATTAGCCCATATGTGCAGTACACAATGGCTGCATTCGGCACGGGAGGCAGTACCTGACATACCACATCTCAGCTCATTCCCTTTCCCCCTCTGCCTTGTCCTCCCTGCATTTCTTGGTTCCCTTCCCATCTGGAAAAGGACTATCTCCCTAATTCTTGGCATATATCTTTTTTTTTCCTTCAACATTTTTCTTTTAAATTTATTTTACACCTATTATACCACACAGCATGTTTCAAACACTGATATATAATCTAATAAGATAAAGCAAAGACAAAAAAGCTTATCTTATTAGAAACAAAGACACACCATCACTTATAGTCCTCAAATATTATTGCACTTTTAACTTCCATTTGACAAAACATTTATAAATCAGTAGACTACTTAACAAATAACACCTTTAAGCAGATGAACTGTCCTAAATTGTTTATTGGGTTATGAATTTTACAAACATCTTGTATTATTAGCGGTAACGGTGGAGCTGGAGAGTATTGCGCCTTCTCCAAGCTGCACGGCGAGAACCACCAATAGTGTGGTGGAACTTGTGGCCCTTTCTAAGGCCACGATTTTGGTGTCCTGCAGATGTCGGCCCATGCATCTTCCTGTGCTTATGGACTGGTTTGGTGATTCACTGGGTGTCAGGATTTCTTCTAATGGCTTTGTGGAATGAATCAATAAGGATAACCTCAAAGAATTTGTATGTGGAGTCTTCACCAACCCAGTAAGAATTTAGAACCCTCAGAGCCCCACAGTGGCAACTAGCTCGCTTCTCAGCAACAGACTGAAGACTTCATGCAAACTTCAGCTGGTTAACACCGTGATGGACAGGCTTGCCATAAGTTGCTCCCTTAGGAACTGGAGGTTTGCAGCCACTGCAGGGCACACGAGTCCTGTATATGACATACCCTTGCTTGGCCTTGTATCCCAGTCTGCGAGCTTTGTCCGGCCGGGTGGGGCGTGGAGCCCTGTGGAGCGCCGAGAGCTGGCGGTACTGCCAGCAGTGGACCCACAGCAGGAAGCGCATCACGTCGGACTGCTTCTTCCTCCACAGCTCCTGGACGTACTTGTACGCACCCATCTTGGCTTATCTGATGGCTGCTGCCAGACAAAAAGGCTTGGCATATATCTTTTATTTTGCACTTCATTCATACTTTGAGCTTCTCACATAAGAGAAAGAATATAATGCTAAAGTCCATAAATCTGATTTATTGCACTTTAGATTATGGTGTCAAGGGCCAGTGAGATAGCTCAGTGGACCAAAGCACCTGCTTAGGCAAGCGCAGGGACCATGGATCAATCCCCAGCAACACATGCCATGCCAGCCCTGCCCCCAAGGGGGGCAGAGCAAGCCAGTGTCTGGGTATAGTGGCACATGCCTGTAATCACAGTGCTGGGAAGGCTGCAAGCAGGAAGATCACCATGAGTGTGAGGTGTGTAGTGAGACTGTGCAACAACCAAATACATTTAAAAAAAGATTGTGGTGTCAAGATGCATCCCTTTTCCTACAAATGACCCAAGTTTATCTCTCGTTCTGGTAGAGTAGTACTCCATCGTATGTAAAAACCAAATTTTAAAATATCCATTCATGGAACCAGGGAGATGGCTCAGTAGAGTAAGCACTTCCTTGGCAAGCACAAGGGTCTGAGTTCAATCCCCAGTGCCGCCAAAAAACAAAAAACAAACAAACAAAAATATATATAATATCCATTCATCCTTTGATGGATATGCAGGCTGCTTCCAAGACTATTGCGACTTGTGCAGCTGTGAACACGGGGTGCAGGTATCACTGTGATATGCTGCCTTTCACTCCTTGGGGGGAGGCCTAGAAAAGGAATAGCTGGGGCCAATGGAATTTCCGCTTCTGGTTTTTTGAGGAGTTTCCACACTGACATCCACAGTGGTCGTTCTAGTTTACATTCCCACCAAAGTTTCCCCATAGCTCACCACACTTGTTACTTGATTTCTTGATGATAGCCTTTTTTTTTTTTTTTTTTTTTGCAGTAAGATGAAATCTGTATTGTTTTACTCTCATTTCCTAATGGCCTCTGTGATATTGCACATTTTTTCATTATTTGTTGACCTCTTGTGCTTCTGAGAAGTGTCTGTTCATTTCAAGTGCCCATTTTTTGACCAGTACTGGGGATTGAACTCAGGATCCTGCACTTGCCAGGCAGGTACTATTCTATTGAGCTACCTCCCAAGCCCCCCACTGGAAAGGTTTTTAAATGATATATTACCATCTCTTGGTTCTCAGTGTTATTTCTTGTCCAGATGGGGCTCTGTTCAGAAACTCTTTGCTTGCCCCTTGGTCTTCAAGAGTTGTGCCTATTTGTATCTTCCGGAAGATTAAGTGTTTCTGTTTTGACATATAGATCTTTGATATATTTCTATTTTAGTTTAGCGCACGGTGAGAAATGTGGATGTAAATTGACTCTTCCGCATATGGGTAGCCAGTTTTCTCAGCACCATTTATTAAAGAGGCCATCCGGCCTCCTGTTTATGTTTCGGTCCTTTTGTCAAGGATCAAAAATCTGAATGTGCCTGGGGCTACTTTTTACTTTTATTTTCTGTTCCATTGATCCATATTTCTATTTTTGTGCCAGTACCATGCTGTTTTATTGACTGTAGCTATATAATATAGCTTGAAGTCTGGGTTGTGAGGCATTCGGCTTTGTTATTGCTCAGGATTGCTTTTGTGATTCTTGGTCTCTTTTTGTTCCATGTGAATTTTAGGATTGTTTTCTGGAGTTCTGTGATTAATGCTTTTGCTGCCATGATTGGTATTGCATTCAATCTGTATATCAGTTTTGGAAGTGTGATCATTTTGAGTATGTTGGCTTTATCTATTCAGGCACAGGGGATATCTTTCCATTTTCAGATGTCTTCTTCATCTTTTATAGAAAATGTAGAAGTCTTTTACTTTCTTGGGCAGGTTAATTCCTAAGTATTTCATTTTTCTTAATACTTCTGTGATGGTGTGATTGGTTTTTGATGTGTTGATTTGATTTTGTGTCCTGCTGTGCTCTTGTTATGGTTTATGTCTGGCTGTCCCCCCAAAGCCTCGGGTGCCCATTGGAGGGGGATTTGGCAGGTGACTGGGGTGTGGGGAGCTGATAGCCACTAACTAGTCCATTGGTGAGTATACAGCTGAATGTGATTGTGGTTGCTGGGTCTTTTTTCTTTTTGCTCTGCTGTTGATTCTTGACTAGTTTTGGAATCAAAGCAACTACTTTGGAAATACTTCCCTTTCAATTTCACTTTTGAAGAGTATTGGCATTATAATTTTCCTCAAGTTCTTATAGGATTCAGTTGTGAACCCAATAGGTCCTGGGTTTTTCTTAGTTGGTAGATTTTATTCCTGGTTCAATTTCATTGCCTGCTATTGCATTATTGTAAGTTTTTATATCATCTTGGTTCAGTTTTGGTAATGCATCTGTCTTTGTCTTTTTTTATTTTTTATTTTATTTATTTATTTATGTTTTTTTTTTCTTTTTAATTTTGTGGTACCGGAGATTGAACTCAGGACCCTGTGCTTGCCAGGCAAGCACTTATTCTACTATCTCCCTAGCCCCAGTAATTCATCTGTATTGAAGAATCTCTCTATTTCTTCTGAATTCTACATATTTTCAGAGCAGCTATTAAAAATCTGGATTTCGTCAGTGTCCCTTGTCCGGCGCCGCTCCCGTCCCGCGGAAGAAGACACTCGGACTCTCAGCAACGGGTTCAACAAGCCTTTATCGAGTGTGATGCAAGCCTCTACATGCGTCCGCTACCCGCGGCTCCTACCGTGCAAGCATGGCGGATCTCGTGATACAGCAAGCTATATAGATTTCACAAATCAATCATAATTATACACGTGGCCGATTACTATTGGTAGATCTTACAGCAATGGTGGGCTTATTCTAAATAAGGGAGAGGTTGGTACAGCAACAAGAACCAGAAAGCCGGATATGGGCGCCATCTTTGCAGACACGATGGGCGGGGGAGCGAGGAGCGGGCGCCATCTTGGCTTGGCTCCCAACAGTCCCTTATGATTTTTTATTTCTAATTGCAATGGTGTGGCTCTTGTCTTTTTCTGATATGATTGCCTGAGGGCTTGTCTAGTTTACTTATTCCTTTGACTAACCAGCTCTTTAATTCATTGATTCTTTGTATTTTTTTTTTTTTAGTCTAAATTTTATCTCTGATCTTTGTAATTTCTTTCCTTGAGTTAGCTTTGGATTTGGACTGTTCTTGCTTCTCTAGGACTTTAAGACTCTTCATTAGGGTATTTGGGCTCACTCTGGATTTCTGATGTGGACATCCACGGCGACAAACCTTCCCCTGAGAGCTGTTTTCACTGTGCCTTTTAGGTTCCGGTACATTGTGCATCATCACTGAATGCTTCTTGATCTTTTTTTGTAACTTATTAATTATTCAAAAGTGTATTGTTTAATTATGATGTGTTTAGATAATTTCTGTGGGGATTTTTTTGCCAGTTTTCCAGTTGTGCTGCAAACTGATAATACGCATGAATAATGTCAGCTATTTACATTTGCAAATCTTACATTGGCAAGGTTTATTGGCTAGTATGTGGTAAATTTTGGAGACTACTCCCGATGTGACCGAGGGCGATGTGTATTCTGGTGTCATTGATTGGAACACTGTTAAGTTCATTTGTTCAGAGGTTTGGTCCAACTCTGATTTTTCTTTTTTTGTTTAGTTGATCTAACTGTGATAGTAGAGTATCAAGAGGCCCACTATAATGGTGCTGATGTTTATTTGATCTTTCATTGGAGGAGAATTTGTTTAATGAAGTTGGGTGTGGCATTGTTTGGTGTATATATATGCTCATAATTATTTTATCCTCCATTGAATTTGTTCCCTTAGGCATAGATAGGACCTCCTTTATCTCTTTGGATCAGTTTTGGCTCACAGTACATTTTATCTGAAAATGGGATAGTTATTCTTGCTTGTTCATTTTTGAGGGAGATGGGGACCCCGTATGTGGGGTATTGTTTTCTGCCATTTGTTTTTCTTTCTTGTGTCAAATGTGTTTCTTGTATCCAGCTTCATGCTGGATTTTATTTTTGATCCATCCTTATCGCTTGTGTCTTTTGATTAAGGAGCTGAGATCATGCACATTGAGAGCTTCACTAGCTGGTACTGATTCTTCCCTCGTCATTGTGTTATCTTCCTGCCGCTGGTTCCCTCCGCCCCCTTTTTACCCCTTTTGCTAAACTGCTCACGCTGTACTCTTCTGTTGGACCTTTTTGGCATCATTTGCCTCATTTTCTGTTTCTACCCGTGAGAATTATTTGAAACAGTCACAGATTTCTTACTGTGCTCTCTGTCACATTTGACGCCCTTGGCAGTACGATTCGATTAAAGCCTACCATCTTTCTCAGGATCCTTTTATCTTGTTCTACCTCTTCGGTTCTTGATTTTCTTCTGTCTTCTGGGTTCATTGAACTTTGTCTTATTACATTTCCTCTCCACTATCTTACCACATCTCTTTCAAGGTTTTTTTTGTGGTTGTTCCTGGGTTTGCAATATACATCATTAATTTACCAGAATTCAGTTTCAAACAATATCTTGCTCACTCATAATGTAGGATCTTAACAATAGTTTGTTTCACCTTTGCAGCCTTTGTTTCATTGTAATACTTTTTACATAGCCTACACATATGTGATAAATTACTATTTTTTATCATTGATAGTCATTTATACCATAGAATAATTTGTAAATCTTAAATACATGTTAGTTAACCTGTATTTATTCAATTTCCAGTGTTCTTCATCTCTATTTCAATGGGAGCTTCTGCTTTGCACCCCATTTTCCTGCTTAAGGAATTTCTTCAGAGTGTATCAACTGGCAGTAATATTTCCCATGACCCTGTCCCTTCATCAGAGGAAAGGGAACTCTAGTTTTTCTGTTTCCTTCCTTCCCAGCAGCCTGCAACAGAGGCAGTGGGGAAACACATAGCCTCATCCTAGCTTGCTCCTCACTCTGAGCTCCCGCGGTGAGGAGCCATCAGGGAGCCAGAGGCAAGGGACCAGAGGCAGGATAGCCAGCGTGGCCAGCAAATTGAACCCTACTTTCTGCTTGAAGTGACTGGGCTTCATAGTGGTCTGATTCCTGGCTATACTCAAAGGTAATAGAACATTGAGGAAATACTGCCAGTAATGTCAGCCTGAAGGGACTTCCCCTAATGGTCCCATAGAAGGCCTCCCACATTGTTCAAATCAGAGCAAGTTCTGAGTGGGCCATTGTCCCAGTCATAACCTTGAGCTTTTTCTTGTCACTACACCCCAGTGGCCTCTGTCAGAGCCCCTCTGTCTGCCTGTAGTGTGCTTCCCACTCCTTTCCATGCACTTACTCTCACTCACTCTTGCCAGGGTGTGCCTGTTCCTTGAGCCTTTCTAGGGCTCTCAGACCTGGCAGTGCTCCACTGTCACCTCAGTGGAGCTTGACTACACAGGGGCTCAGGAAACAAGAGCTCATTTGGGGACACCC
Organism: Ctenomys sociabilis; assembly: GCA_004027165.1. NCBI lineage: Eukaryota > Metazoa > Chordata > Mammalia > Rodentia > Ctenomyidae > Ctenomys > Ctenomys sociabilis. The sequence goes on from PVKA01003432.1 coordinate 54,795, forward strand.
ACTGTGGCACTAGGAATTGGCGAAAATTAGCAAAATCAAAGCAAGAGGCAACCCTGGGACATTCACAGAATTCCCTGTGCGCTAAGGAGAATCTGACTGTCATAGGCAGACTTAGTGCTGTGACAGAGAGCAACAGCAGGTGGCAGGATGGTTATCCCCAAAGCTCAACCTTGGAGCTTAGATGGTAAAACCACAGAGCTGAGAGTGGAGGGGACTGGTATCATCCAGGGGTGCTGTGTGCGAGGGTAGAAGATGTGAAAGACAGAGGTAAAGGTCAATGCCTCCAGTTATCTCAGCCAGGGCTTGGAGAAAACGCAGGCATGGGGGCGTTAAGAGTTCCTCTAGTTGCCGTCTGTCTCTCCTCTGTGACTAAGCACCACAGAAGATATTAACACCTATGTCTGGCACCTACCTCACTCAGTAGTTTAGAGCCCAGGCCTTGGAGTCAGTCTTCTGTCCCAACTCCTACTACCTCTGACATTGAGTGCATTATTCAACTTCTCCAATCCTGCTTTGTTATTGATTAAATAGAAATAATAACAATGTCCCTCACAAGAGACTGTTGTGAGGGGAAAATGAACTGGTAACATTAAGAACCTGGGAACCCTTCTTCTCTTTACTGACAAAGCATTGGGAATTCAGGAGAGGAATGATGAAGCTTGAGGCCAGGCCTGAGAAGATGGGTTTGTGATTTCTACAGGTAATGAGCAAAAGAAAGGGTCAACTAATAACCACAGACCCTGGCCATGCTGGAACAACCCATACAGTCTCAGGGCCCTAAGACCAACTGCCCTGGTTTCTTTGCTTCAGTTGAGCTCCTTGGCTCAGGCAATACCCTCTTAGTGGCCCCTGCTTCCAGGTCTGGCTAATTCCCCTCCTGTTTGAAACCCCTGTGATTTGCTACATGCCATGTGGCCCTCTAATTCCATCCCAAGGCTCCAGAGGTGCAGATCTGCAAACCAGCGTGATTAGCCCCCATCGCTGGCTTCCCCTTCAGCATATAAATCTAGTGCCTGGGATTACCTCATGCCAGGAAACCGAAATCCAAGTCAGATGGTTAAGGCATTAATAGCAGGGAGTGTTGTAAAGACTCAACAATGCAAACCTTCCCAAAATGAACCATCCTGACCTCCCTCGCGCTGACAATGCGCATGTGACATCATGTGAAAATGAGCCTTAAATTTGAACCAGGTGCTGAGAGCTGTCTGGCGTCTCCTGGCTGCTGTATTAACCACGAACATGCACAAGGGGATTCTGAGGCAGTGACCAGGATTGGGGCGCAGCAGCTGTGCCGTGAATATTCAAATCACGCCCACCCTGTTAGGCCCAGGGGCCCCTAGGCCCTGTAAGGCCTATTTCCGGAGGGCTGGGAAGCACAGGGAATTTGGCTGCCTGCACTTGGAGACTAAAGCTCCCCATGCAAATCAAACCACTTGAATTTGCTTCCCAACCTTCATTCTGAGCTCTGTTTTGATTTGCGGCTGATGGCAGGACGCTGAAGCTCAGCTGCAATGGCAGTTCGCAACAGCCCAAAGCCTGTGGCATGCAGGCGCGAGGAGCTGCCACTATAGTTTTGGGAGCCACAGTTGATTCTCAGAGGAGAGAGCCCTACACCCTCAGGTAGTGCTTTTCACCAGGCTGGAACCTGGAGACGAAGGTGCTTTTGTTCATCTGGGACCACAGATGTCTTCAGTGAGGCCTCGCTTCACAGCTGGTCATGTGGCACACAGGCACCACAACCTGTGGGGGAAAAACAGAATCAGGTCTGTCACACGATGTGATGGCCTCACTGCTGTGAGTCACAGGCAGGCCAGAGTAGATGAAGACTAAAAGTGAGCTAGGAAGAAACGTTCTGAAAAAATTAAGACTGAAAAAAGAGAAGGGGTTCTGGTAGTATTTTCTGATACTAAGTGTTCAGGGTGCTCAATTCCAGTTTAGTAACAGCTTGGCCATGTTAGTAGCCTGTGGTCCCTAACAGGTTCTTTGTCTGAGGACAGTGGAGAGTGAGGACAGGAAGGAGGTCACAAGTGATTTCTGTCTTGCTGGAACTGTTCTAGAAGCTCCACACCTGCGGGTGAAAGGGAGGGGAAAACGCACACTGTATGGATCCCAATGGATTTCAGCTTCAAAGAAATCCTTGTTGCCAGAGCCTGCTCTCACAGCATCAGCACTGGCCACGCGTGTTGCCCTGCACTGCAGTTGCAATTGTGTGGGACGGAGGAGACGGGAAGCAAGTCCTGCATGAGGATATCAAGTGGCGGCGAAGGTAAAGGCTCTTCACGGTGGTCAGACACATAAAAGATGAGACAGTGTGCTTTATAATGTAAGGGAATTAAATGTAGCATCAAAATGTTGGGAGTGGATTTCCTGAGTAATGGAGCAAACAGAGTTAAAATAAGCCATCATCTGAGAAGACCTTCCAGTGGAGGTTGGTGTGGAGAGCTTTAGAAAGGAGAAAGAATGAAGGAGAGGGATAGTAGCATGACAGGCTCATGCAAAAGTAGGGGCAAAACACTCTAGGGAAGCCCTTTGAGATAGCAAAAGGTTTTCCCAAAATTTCAGAACAAAACCTCATGCCCACCTGGGCTGAGACATGGAACACATTATTAGGTGCAAGGGATAGGTAACCAGCCCTTGAAGGCTGGAAGTGCTGCTTTGAGGCCTTTGAAAGACCATGATGGTGCTAGTTCAGTGCAGACAGGTAGCTCTTCCTTCCTACCACCACTGCACTGGGTCACACCTTGTTCTATGGCCCTCGAAGATACCTGCCTGCCCCTGGATGAGAAGCCCATCTCAGCCCAGCTACTGGTGTTCTTTCTCTATGGCCAGGATCCTAGCCTACAGCTTTGTTTTCAAGTTGTTACTAGATCTCTGACACTTTTGCTTGTCATTTCCAAAACTAGATCTTGCATTTTCTTTTGCATTGTGGAAATTTTGTTTCCCAGCAGGAGTTCTCTCCTGTCATTCTCATTTCCACTTTCATTTTTATTTAAGCTGTAACTTCCTCCACAGAATCTTCCTTATCCATTCAGAAGACAGCGATCCCCAAACTGCTTTGATAAGTTTAATGAAACTTCTCATGTCCCTATTCTCACCAAGATCCAGCAACAGTGAGTGCTTTTGTAGTGAGCACCCAGGAATGGCATGATGTGTACATTTTGCATGCAGTCCCCAACCTCTGTCCCTCAGGATGTCCCCACTTCCTATTATTGTATTCAAGTCACCTCCATTGGATTGTGAATTGGCCAGCTTTCTTGTCACTGAGATACAATACTTGCCACTCACAGATTAGAGGAGAAGTTCAACGGGGCTCATGGTTGCAGGCGATTCAGTCCTTGGGTGCTGGATCCTTTACAGTGGAAGGGTATAGTGGAGCAAAGATGGCAGCCAGGAAGCCCAACAGGGAAATAGTGCTGGAAAAGAAAGACGAGGGACTGGATCTGACCCACAGGACAGGCCTCAAGGATCCTCCCAGATGAATCCAGAGGTGTGCTTTGCTAGCTCTCTGGGCAGCTGCCAAGGCAGTCCATTAGCATAAGCTTAACTATCACATCCCACACCTTGTAGACCAGACATGCAAACCCATCTCCTTAAACTGTACTTAATCTAACCATACTTAATGCAAGATCATTATGTCACATTAAAGCTAATTTTTTTTTTTTTTTTTTTTTTTTTTTTGGTCTTTTTGAGACAGGGTCTCACTGCAATTCAGGCTGGCCTTAAGCTCACTTTGTAGATCAGGCTGGTCTTGAACTCACAACAATCATCCTGCCTCAGCCTCCCCAGTGCTGGGATTACATGCGCCACTACGCCTGGCCAAATTAGGGCCTTTTTTTTTTTTTTTTTTTTTTACTTGTCATTGTTCAGCTAATATGCTTAACATGTTATAACTATGTTGCATACAACTGAGAAGGAAATAATCCCCTTCCCATAATCTTAACAGTTCCCCAGCATGTCTGAAAAGTCTAACTCAAGGTGTCTTCTGAGATTTAAGGCAAACTCTTAGTTATAAATCTCTGTAAAACTAAAAAACAAGTTACGTAATCCCAAAGTACAAGACCCCAGGGTAAACATTCCCATCCCGAAGGAAAGAATAGAGAGGTTGAAAAGAATTGGAGACAGGACAATCATTGCGAGTTCAAGACCAGCCTATAAAGTGAGCTCAAGGCCAGCCTGAACTGCATAGCAAGACCCTGTCTCAAAAAAAAAAAAAAAAAAAAGAATTGGACAAAGCAAAACTGCAACCCAGTCCTATCGCTCCATATCATGTGAAGCACATGGTAGTAAGATGTGAGTTCTAAAGGGCTTGAGTGACCCCAGCCTATCACCTTCCTGGTTAAAGTCTAGATGACTTTTCTCGGCTTGGGTCTGCTCAGAACCTGCAGATTTGCTTGACAGAAGCTTTATGTTCCTGGTAGCATTCTCTTCCTGGAGTCTTTTTGCAATTTTGACTTTATTTCCATAGTTTCATGAATTCCTTTCTTAGATGTACATTGCCTGGCTTCCCAGGCCTTCATTTGAAAACCAGAACTATGCATAATGCAGTGAAACCAGCATCATATGGAAAACACCAAGGAATGCTACCAGCTGAAGCAATAGCCAGGGCTCCTTGGACAATGGTTGCAGCCAACTCTGAGTGTCTGAACAGCTGAGCACAGCACAGTGAACCCCGGGCAATTAATCCTTTTAGCAGTCCTTTTCAAGTATGGTGTCCAGGGACTCTTTTCAAATGAAAAGTTGTACTTTCTTGTGGTACTGGGAAGTAAACCCATGGCTTTCACCCTAAGCCACATTCCTAGCCTCTTTTTATATTTTACTTTTGACATAGGGTCTAAGTTACTGAATTGCCCAGGTCTGGCTTGAACTTGTGCTCTCCCTGCCTTCTGGACTGCTAGGGTTGTGGGCATAAGACACCATGCCACGCTGAAAGCTTACAATTTGCACCTTTGAGACTGCACTGAGTGGAATCCTAATGATTGCTGAGATGCCCTCAAGACTGTTCTTTTTGTCCTTATTCAATATGTTCCATTTCTTTTCACTGACAACAATGTCTTCAGCAATCATATCTCCTCTGGCTCCAACTTGACACATGCTTGCTTCTGGCCAAAATGTGAATTTTTCTGTTCCTTCTTTGCTCCTAATTCTCACTTTAAATCTGGCCAAAACAGCTAACAGTGCCCATTGCACCAACTGAAGGTTGGGCTGCTTGGAGATTTCTGCTGCCAGGTAAATTAATTTGTAACCCTTAAACTCAGCCCCAACAATCTCAGGATACGGGCCAAATAGAGACACATTTTTTCTGCCAGGGTGTAATGCACACACACACACACACACACACGCACGCACGCACGCATGCACACACGCACGCACGCATGCACGCACACACACCCTCCAATCCAATTGCCAGTGAAGTCCTTATTCCTGACTGAAATGTTCTGAGTGTGGACTTCACCATCTATTTCTATCAGCATTCTGGTCTTCTGAGCTCCAAGCAGAATTACTCATTGGGTGCTCTTACAGAATTCTGGGTTTTCTCTTGCTAGAATCCTGAAACTTTTCCAAATTCCTCCTTGCAAACTGATTCTAGAAGCCTCTGAATCAAACACAGTGACCCCACTCCCAGTGCTGAAATTCTGTATTAGTCATCTTTTCCACCAGAGACACAACACCTGATATCCACAATCCTTAAGGAGGAAGAGTAAGATGATGCTGGTGCTGGTGCTGATGCTGACACTGATGCTGAGAAATTGGTTCATGGTTTCGGATGAGTCAGAGCATAACTGACTGGCTGCACGGCAGGAGCATCACGGGGATGGGTGATAACCAAAGATGCTTACTTCATGACAGGTAGGAAGCAGAACAGGGGAGCAGAGCCAGAGGAAACGTGGCCACCAGACAGCAAGCTGCAGGCCATGCTTCCATGGCCCACATAGGTGTATGCTTTACTACTCACCAACCGAAGGATGAGTACCCCTATACCTAATAGAGCCTTATGTTTACATGACAATGAAAATCATCTGCTACAAATGGGATGGAGATAAAGTTCAAGAACTTTATTTCTTCTTTTAAATGTATTTAGTACAAGGTCTACAGGGTCTCATTACATAGATCAGACTCGTAATGATCCTTCTGTTTTCAGCCTCCTAAGCACTGGGATTACAGGTATGCGTCGCCATGCCCCATCTCAGCACACCCCGAGATCAAACCCCTGTTGCTGAGCCTGCCTAAGCAGGAGCTCTAGTCTGCTGAGTTATTTGGCTGGTCCTAAGAACTTTATTTCATAAGGATAAAGTTCTAGGTTGCTGGAGAACAGCTCTCTGAGTTACTTACTATAAGTAAGGTTTTTGTTGCTGTTGTTTGCTAGAAGTGACAACATTGTAAAATGTTTAATAACTGAATCCAGGAGTGAGTAAACATCTTTTGGGGGATTTAATTGAAAGGAAACATTAGGGGAAAATTTTTTTTTCATTGACATTGAATGCATGAATGCAACTCTATTTATTCTGGATCATACATAGAAGACTATTCTGGATGAGTGAAAGCAAAGAATTTACTTGAATGCAAATGAATGAGATCTTTAGACAGAGACATGGACTGTCTCCAAGTATTTTGCTTCTCTGTGAAATGTAAATATTACCATGGCCTAATCATTACAGATTGACTTTACATATATCATGTAAATTTATGAAGTTGTATAATAAAATTCTGTCAGTGTTTTTCCCCTACATTTACTTGAATGTTTAGAAAATTCTGCAAATTCACAAAAAGGAATTAATTTTTTTTAGATATTTTTGCCTTCTAAAGACCAGCAGTTTTGAGAGAGATAGACAACTAAGTCAATAATTTATTTTTGCAATCAAGATATTTTAAGACATGCTGCCCATCAAATATCAGATAATTGAAGTCAATGAGTATTTGAAGTAAAGAAATCTTTCCTGAATTTTCAACTCATAGTTTGTTTTTTATTTGGGTCTTTTATAAATATTGGTCCATGAGAAAATTTCCATTTCCTCTTACATGGAAAAATAAGGATGGTATAGTGAGTTTTTCCACAAATCCTCTTTTTTTATATTAAAAGATGAAGAGGACGGGCAGCAAGATTTTTAATGTCCTCCACCCACTTGCATATATGTCATCTTTTAAAATAATAAAATCTCTTTCATCACAGTATTGGCTATGGAGCCACCTTGAGCTGTTTGGAAGGTGTTGCATATCAGATTTTAAATTAATAAAGCAATCTCATTGCTGTCAACATGGACTGTGGACTTGCTATGAGCAGAATCATTTCCTGGAAAAATAAAACTCCAGCAGTTGAATATACTTAACTATTAGAGTCATAGGTACACATCTTTAGAGCTCAACTTACATCTAGGTTCTGGATGTCTGATCTATGACAAGTCATTTGACTTCATAATCTCTATAATTTTAATTTCTAGTCTATTAAATGGGCAGTTCAACAGTATGTATTTAAGATTTATACGACATAATGTACTTGGTATAATGTCTGTCCAAAAAGATTTTCTAGCTCCTTTCTGTCATTTTATGAGACCAAAGAAATTCCATTCATTCAAAATGTGAAATGTTCTCATATTTGAACATAGTGAAAAACTAGGTAAGAGAACCAGAGAACTATAAAGATGGCTTTACTCTCTCCCTCATGGGAGCATCTTCTCTAAAAGGCCTGTTCCCTTTGATCCCTACAGACATCATCTGCCTATAAGCTGAATCACACTGTTCTGATCCTAAGCACAAAAGCCAGGTTTGAGAGAGGTCAAGTTCTCCGAGCTCTGCCTCTGAACTGGTAGTCACGGGGAACCCAGGAAGGTAATAACTCCCACAGGGTTCTCATCAGAGCCACAAGAAAACTTCTTAAATGTACCACAAAGCAAGATTCAACACATCTACCGAGCATCTATGAATCTATTAGTTTTTTTCATACATGGTCCTTTTTTATTTTAAAGAGAAAAAAAATTCGAAACAAGATGATAGGAAAGTAACAACACTTAATACATTGCATATTATTACCTTTACATTAGTTACTCACAGTCCAAGATACAGGCATTTGGTTGCCGGAACAATATTAACACAAAACTTTTTTTTTTTTCTTTTTCTGGCAGAACTGGGGATTGAACTCAGCCCCTTGTGTTTGCCAGGGAAGCACTTATTCTACTGATCCATCTCCCTGGCCCACAAAACTTTATTTTCAAAGAACTAAAAGGAATTAGTAGCATAACTATCTTAACTAAGTTTTAGTTTTAGTTTTTCTTAGTGCTCCATTGTATAAAAAGACATCTTTCTTAGCCATTCCTTGATTGATGGTCATTTGGGTTGCTTCCAAGATACACCTATTATAAATTGCACTGCTATAAACATGAGCGCACACATATTGCTGTGGTATGACATTCTGAATTCTGGGAAGCAATTAAGAACGGAATAGCTGGGCCAAATGGGGACTCCAATTCTAGTGTTTTGAGGAATTTCACACTGATAGCTCCAGTCTATACCCCCCACCAATACTGTAAAAGGGTTCCTTTTTCCTACATTCCTCCAGCATTTGTTATCACTTGATTTCTTGATAATAGCCATTCTTTCTGGGATAAGACAAAATCTTACTGTTGTTTTAATTTGTATTTTTCAAATGACCATGATGGTGAAATTTTTTTTTTCATGTGTTTGTTTGCTGTTTGTATTTCTCCATCTGAGAAGTTTATATTCACCTCAGGTATCCATTTGTCGATTGGGTATTTAAATTTGGGAGGCCTGATTATTTTTATTTCTTTATATGTTCTCGATAGTAACCTTTTGTCTGAGGAACAGCTGGAAAACATGTTTTCCTACCTTCTGGGTTGTCTCTTCACTCTGTTGGTGGTTTCTCTTGCTATGAAAAAAGCTTTTTAGTAGAATGAGATCCAGTTGTGGATTCTTCGTGATAGTTTCCATGGGGTTGGCGTTTTATTCACAGAGTCTTTGCCTATACTGATGTCTTACCTGTTACATCTTCCAGCAGATTTAATGTTTCTGCTTTAATGTTTGTTTGTTTTTATGTATTTAGCACAGGGTGTACAGGGTTTCGCTACACAGATCTGACTCGTAGTGATCCCCCTGTTTTCAGCTTCCCAAGTGCTGGGGTTACAGGTGCGTGCCACCTCGCCCAGTCTCATTCACCAGCTCAGTGTGCCCCGGGGGTGAGACTGGTACAGCATGTTGGAGACTGAACCCCAGCCCCTGTTGTCTGCCTAAGAAGGTGCTTTAGTCCACTGAGCTATCAGGCTGACCCTAAAAGTTGTGGTGCTTGTCCTTCTGCTTTGTTTTTTCTTTCTTTTTTTTTTTTTTTTTTTTTTTTGGTATGGTTTTTTTTTTTTTGTGGTACTGGGGATCAAACTCAGGACCTTGCAATTGCCAGGCAGGCACTTAAACTGCTGAGCTATCTCCCTGGCCCATTCTGTTTTAATATTTAGATCTTTGATCCATTTTGAATTTATTTTAGTGCATGGTGAAAGATAGTATTTCAATTTTAAACTTGGCATGTGCAGGGCCAATTTATCCAGCACCATTTGTTAAAGAGGCTTTCTTCAAATGAATGTGTTTGGCACTTTTGTCAACAAAGTGGCTGAGTATATCTAGAGTTGTTTCAGCATATTCTAACCTGTTCCATTGATCCTCAGATCTGTTTTTTTTGTTTGTTTTTGCCAGTGCCATGCTGTTCTAATTCCTATAGCTTTATAGTACAAGTTCAAGTCATGGATTGTGCTGCTCTCTGCCTTGCCTTTGTGCCCAGAATTGCCTTTGCTACTGTAGGTTTCTTCTGGTTCCAAATGAATTTTAGGATAGTTTTCTCTAATTCTGTGAGCTATGCTGCTGGAATTTTTTTTTTTTTTAATGTATTTGGTACAGGGTCTTACTATGCAGCTCAGACTTGCAGTGATCTTCCTGTTTCAGCCTCCCCAACACTGGGATTATATGTGTGTGCCACAATACCTGGACTCAGTTGCTAGCTCAGTGCACCCAGGGGCAGGACCGGTGTGGCATACAGTACCTGGGATCAAATCCTTGTCCCTGTGCTTGACTAAGCAGGCACATAGTCAGCTGAATTATATTGCCTGCCCTGCTGCTGGAATTTTTATTGGAATTATATTAAATCTATACAATTTTGGAACTATGTCATTTTCACCATATTATTTCTTGCTATCCAAGAGCAAGGGCTATATTTTCATTTTCTGAATCCTCTTTAATCTCCTTTTTCAGAGTATCGTAGTTCTCAATGTAGAGGTCCTTTACATCCTTTGTTAGACTGATTCCTTTAAAATTTCTTTTTTTTTATGCTATTGTGAAAGGTGTTTCCCTAAGTTTCTTTTTTCATACAAGAAGACTACTGATTTTTTAGTGTTGACTCTAACTAGCTATGTGACTGAATTTTCTTATTAAATCTATCAGTTTTTTAGTGGAGTTTTGGTGTCTTCCATATAGAGTATGATGTCATCTGCAAATAATGATAATTTAATTTCTTCCTATTCTGTCCCTAGTCCTTTTGTTTTTCTCTCTTGCATAATTACTTTGGCTAAAGTTTCTGGGAATATGTTGAATAAGAGTGGAGACAGTGAACATTCTCATTTTGTTCCTGATTTTAGAAGGAAGGCTTTCAGTTTTTGTCTATTTAGTATGATGTTGGTTGTTGGCTTGTTATAGGTGGCTTGTATAAGATTGAAATAAAGACCATGTATGTATTCCAGTTGTCTTTAGGGATTTTATCATGTATCAGTGCAGAACTTTGTCAAAAAGTTTTTCTGCATCTGTCGAGATGATCATATGATTTTTTTTCCTTGGCTCTGTTGACATGGTGTGTTTCATTTATTGATTTAGATATGTTGAACCTTCCCTGCATCTCTGGGATGAATCCCACTTGGTCATGGTGTACAATTTTCTTGATGATTTGCTGCATTCTGTTTGCCAGTATCTTATTGAGGATTTTTGAATCTCTGTTCGTTAGAGAGATTGGCCTGCAGTTCTTTGTTAGTTGGATCCTTCTCTGATTTTTATATTAAGGTAATGCTTGCTTGCAGGAATTAATTTGAGAGTTTTGCTTCACTTTCAATTTCATTAAAGATTTTGAGATGTAGTGATAAATCTTCTCTAAATTACTTGTACAATTTAGTAGTTAATCTATCAGGGTCTGAGTTTTTTTGTTGCTGTTGATAAGTTTTTAACTACATCTTAAATTTCATTGACTAATATTGGTTTAAAATTTTTATAATATTTGGTAATTCATACATATCTAGGAATCTTTCCATTTTTTTCTGCATTTTCAATTGTATTATGAGAATACAAGTCTTCAAAGTAGGTATAGATGATCTATATTTCTGCAGTGCCCGTTTTTATTTCACCCTTTTCATTCTAATTGCTTGGAGTCTTTTCTTTTTGATAAGTTTGGTTAAGGGTTTCTTGATTTTTATTTAATCTTTCAAAGAGCCAATTCTTTGATTTATTGTTCTTAGTATTGTTTCTTTAGCCTCCAGTGCATTAATTTCTGCTGTGATTTTTATAATTTTCTCTCTTGTATGAGCTTTTGGTTTAGCCTAATCTTTTTCTGGAAGTTTGAGGTTCACCACTGAGCTAGGTCTCTGCCCTTGGTCTGTTTTCCTGATAAGGGTATTCACTGAAATAAATTTCCCTCGTATGACTGCTTTCCCTGTGTCCCACAAGTTCCAGTATGTTGCATTGTCATTATCATTTAATTGTAGAAACTGTCTAATTTCTTCTTTAATTTCCCCTGTGACCCAATCACTGGGTGTTCAGGAGGGTGCTATTTAATTTCCATGTGTTCTTCTGGTTTCTTTTGCCACTGATTTTCAATTTTATTGCACTATGTTCTGACAATGTGCATGGGGTAAATTTAACTCCTCTGCATCTACTTAAGCATGTTCTATGAGCTAGTATGTTGTCTGTTTTGGAGACTATCCCAGGTGCATCTCAGAAGAATGTGTATTCTAATGTGTGGTGGCATATTCTGGAGACACTACTAAGTCCATTTGTTCAAAAGTTTGGTTTGTTCAGTTCTAATATTTCATTGTTGGCTTTTTGTCTACTTGAACTACCTCTTTGTAACAGTGGGTGTTCAGATCTCCAAATATATTTGTATTACTGCTTATTTTATTTTTCATGTCTGTTAATATTTGTCTTATATAGTTGGATGCACTTGCATATATATTTGTTATGTTGACCTCTTGGACACTACATTTATAAGAATGCAGTGACCTTGGTCTCTCTTAGTCCATCTGGACTTGAAATTCATTTTGTCTGTAAATAGAATATTTAGAATACCCCTGCCTTGTTCTCGGCTCCTGTTGCATAGAGTACTGTTTTCCATCTCTTGATTTCAGTTATGAATTTCTTTTTCAAATAAAATTTTTTTGCATGCAGCATATTGTCAAATCTTGCTTCTTGATCCTTTCTGCCAGTCTTTGTCTTTTGATTGGTGAATCAAGAGCATTAACATTAGTGGTTATAATTAATATGTATAGACTTATTCTTGTCATGCTATTATCCTGTTTCTGGCTCCCCCTCCCCTTTGTTTAACTGTTCTCCAATGTATCTCCCAAGTGTAACTAGTTTTTGTGTTTTGAGCATGTTGCAAGATTGCACTCCAAGTTGTTGAGGATGAGAAGTTGCTGCCTGTTTGGTCCAGCCCTTGATTCTTTTGGCCCTGTGTATTTTCTATCACCAATCCCAGTCTTAGAATACCAGGAAGCATCATAGTTTGTATCTAGAAGACCCCTCAAAGCCTCATGTCATCATGGAGTGGGCTTCTAGAATGTTTGACTGATTCATGGTCCAACACTGGGATTACGGATATGAGTGCTGCACCCACCCTGGGGCAGGTAACCTACATACAATACAAGGGAGGGAAAGAGGCTTGCTTGTGAGTGCTCTTTCCTTTTGCTCTTGCTGTTTTCCTGTGCCATGTGCCACTCTACTTTGGAACCAGCTGAGTATAGACTGAAGCTTCCACAAACTGTCAGCTAAATAAACTTTTTTCCCCTTAATTCTAGGTGTCAGTTATTTTGTCTCAGCAATGAGAAAAAAGTAACTAAGATAGAAATAATAGCTGTTCAGAACACATATTTAGGGTGGGAAGTTAGCTCTGTGGTGTAGCACCTGGCAAGAATGAGGCCCACTAGCTAGCGCAGTCCTACATGTCCACTGCTCCTCTCCACTGCTGCATCGCTCATAGAAACCTCTGGGGTTACCAGCTACCATGTGTCTGTAGATTTGAACTGCTCCTTTTTCACAGTAAGTTCTGTCTCAGGGAGAAGGTGCCATCAGCTCCCTTCTCCCTCTTCACTGAAGTTTCTCCCTTCACTCTCTCCATGGGCTTCTATTTGTAGCTCAGATCCTTCTGGGGCCAGGGAACCCACTTCCCTCCATCCTGTCTTCCTCGCATGGCTATTTCAACATCTGGATGGCAACACTCAGACAGTTTTCTTTGCTGCTTACCACTCCACTATCTTGGTTGCTTCACCAATTGAGAGATACTAAAATTTATATGACATCATTCTTTTTTTTTTTTTTTTTTGTTAATTTAAACTGGGATGGAATAAGTTGTTTAAATGTCAAAGGCCAAATAACACAAAATTAAAAAGCAATTTCTACATTATCGATGGGATTTAAATTAGTAAAACCTTTAATGAAGGGTAAGTTAGTAATACTTATAACAAGAAATGAACATGCATTTTGATCTGGAATTCCAGTTTAATGGATAAGTTTGTTCTATAAATATATATGTCGAATATTGTGCTTTTACAAAGATAATAGCAGCATATTAAAAACCTTTTGAAATTAAAAAAAACTAAGTGTATATTTATAGGAAACAAAGTATGATACATGCTCTGATAGAGTATTATGCCATTGTTAAAGAGTTAGGTATTTTTGTCTTTTTTTTTTTTTTTGCGGAACCGGGGACTGAACTCAGGCCCTTGAGTTTGCCAGGGAAGCACTTATTCCACTGAGCCGTATCCCAGTCCCAAATATTTTTTTTTTTTTTTTTTTTTTTTTTTTTTTTTTGAGTTAGGTATTTTTATGTGTACTGACACAAAATAATTTCCAGAATATAGTGCTAAAGCAAATGTAAGACTACATCAAACTTAAGAACTATACACACACACACACACACACACACACACACACACACACACACACACACACAAAGTAAAATGGTGGCCTACAGATAGAGAGAGACCATTTTCAAGTCATATGCTTGGTAAGGGATGATTAGCCTAAATAACTCAGAGGATATGATTAGAAATGTCCTTACAAAAGACATATAAACCAACAGCTTAAAAAGATGCCTCAAATCACTAATCATTAGGTAGATGCAGAACCCACAATGAAATATTACCTCACACTGATGTGAACAGCTGTTACCAAAGACAAAAACAACAAATGCTGTGTGAAACAAGGATATTTTGAGGGAGATTAATAGCAGTGTGTTTTTGACTGTAACAAAAAGTTTAAAAATTAAACATTTGCCATAGTTTTACATCACACCTCATACACTACGAATATTGCCTCAAGATTCTGCTTTCAGTTATTTTGGGTAAATACCTGCAAATGGGATTTCTTGATAATATGGTACCTTTAATGTTTTCAAGAATGTCTATATTGTTGTCCATAATGGTTATGCTATTTTACACTCTCAAAAGTACACATATCCAAGTTTCTTTAGTTGTACAGTCATGGCTGCTCTAATGTTCTTAGTCAATTCAAGGTATGTACCTTGATGGTCAGGTTATTTTGACTTTGGGGAAAGAGACAAAAAGCACACAGTGCTAGAACTGAGTAAGGTGCATGAGGACACACTGTAATGCTTTTATGAGTATACTTTTCTAGTGGGTGGCACTTGGTAGTAGCATTTATGTATTTTTGATTATACTTCATAAATACACTCAGAACTGATTCAAAAAGCAACAAGAACAATGGGATGTGTTCTGAGATGGAATTGTTTTGAAGGTGATTAATGGCTGTGTATCTTTTACTAGTTTTAAAATGTAATCATTCACCATATATTTTTATTACACTGAGTGTACTCATTACAGCATTGTCCAGTCAACAGAAGTCTAAATGTCTACTGGATGAATTGTGACATACACATACAATGGAATGTTGTCTTAAAAATGAAAACCCAGCCATATGTTGAAGTTGGATGAAGCTCAAGAACAACATGCTAAGGGAAACATGTTGGTCACAAAAGAACACACTCTACATGCATGGTTCCACTGTAAGAGCTGGTAGTCAAACTTAGGAAGTTAAAAGGTGGTTTTAAAGGGCTGCCAAGATGGGGAAATACTGTGTGGGTGAGTCATGAATTTTATTTTTATGTATTTAGTACAAGGTCTCCAGGATCTCACTACCCAGATTGGATTTGTAGTGATCTTCCTGTTTTCAGTCTCCTAAGTACTGGGATTACAGTCATGTGCCAATACATCCAGTCTCATTTACTGTCTCAGCATGTCCTGGGCAAAGGGCTGGCACAGCACACTGGGGATTGAATCCTGTCCCTATGTCTACCTAAGCAGGTACTTTAATCTGCTGACCTATTTGGCCGGCCCTCAGTCATGAATTTTAGTCATGCCAGATGAAAAAGTTTTGGGTATCTGCTGCAGATTGTGAACATAATTAACAAAACTGAATTATATACTTAAGTTTGTTAAGATAGCAAATAGTTAGGTGTTTTTTGCTTTTGCTTTTATGATGAACAACTAAACACAAGATGCTAAGTGAAGTCAAAATACAGATGGGAGTCCTGTGCCAGCATTTGTACATACATATGCTTATGTGCTTATGTATCCCTTCATATATATATATATATATATATATATATATATATATATATATATATATATATATATATATATATAATTTAAACAGGCACAGAATATATTTGGAAGAAAACAGAAAGTTATCAAAACAGCTACTTCCAAGGAGAAAAACTGGGTAGTTGGAGGCAGAAGTAGGAAGGAAATTTTGTAAATTTTGGATCTGTATCGGGGCCAATCATATCCCAAAAAATGAATTACAAAAGTAACATATCAAAAAATACAAGATGGTACAATATGCTAATGAAATTTATGAAAATAATCATAAAGATAATAAAGAGAATGAAGATAAAGAATTCACAGACATGTGGCTTAATCTTGGTTATGAAGAATTGGGAGCATTTAAATAAAGCAATAAGGAGGCCTGGGAGATGGCTCAGTGGAATAATGCTTCCCTGGCAAGCACAAGGGCCTGAGTTCAATCCCTGGTTCTGCCAGGAAAAAATAAAATAAATAAAGCAATAAGGACATTCTGTCTATGTAGAGGGGAAGGTGTGGGTATAAATAGAGTACTGAAAAGACCATGTAGTTTATTAGGTTCCTTACGTATTCATTCAACAAAATAAGTCATCCTGTAGTATCACACACTGAGAGTTCAATGATGGAAGAATCTTTTTTCTTATACAACTTTCACCCTAGTGGACAGAGACAATGTACACAGAAATAAAACTGTATGTGATGACCTCTCTTAAGGGTAAAGCTACAATTCATGCCCCAGACTTCCCGTGAGGCTCTATCTCCTTACCACGTCCAACTCCTGGGCTCAGAGCTGGGACTAAGCCTTTTGACACACAGCATTAGGGGACATTTACCATTTGAAATACTGCATGGATGTGTTCTTCCCTATTTCAAAGAGTAGCGGAAGTACAATGTCCTAGGAATTTGATCATTCACTCGAAAAAGGCCTGGGCCTTTGGTTGACCACATAATGTTCCAAAAATGTTATTACTAAAAAACCTGATATGAAGTTAGAAATGTTGATAATATTCATTACAAACCAACAGGAATTATTTTTTGGGGAAGAATACATTAATGTGAGAATAAGTGGACTGGTCAATAATTTCTATATTAAGGGCTGGCCAAATAGCTCAGCAGATTAAAGCACTTGCAAGTAGGCCCAGGGGCCAGGGGTTTGATCCTCAGGCCTGCCATGCTGGCCCCACCTCCCAGGGTGTGCTGTGACAGCACTTGAGACTGGGCTTGGTGGTGCATGCCTGTAATCCCAGCACTTGGGAGGCTATAAACAGGAGAATCACTACTAGTCCAATCTAATAGTGAGACCCTCAACACCCTTAGACCCTTCCCTAAAATACAGAATAATTTTTTTTTTCTAGAATAATTTTTCCCTCCGTCCTTCCTTCGATCCTCCCCTCATCCCTTTTCTTCTTTCCTTCCTCTCATTTCCTAGGCCTGGCTCTTTCTAGGCAGATATTCTATCTCTGATGACCAGACTCTGGTTTAAGTGGCCAATGCAGACAGAAGAGAGGAGATAGATGGTTGGAACGCATGTGGTTTGAATAGGCAAGCAATAGAGGTGCACACATATTCAGAGTTTAACAGCTTACCCAAATTTCTCCCAAACATCACAGATTCTAACTTGAAGAAATCAAGTGTATTTATTTCCCCTTGAAAGAAAACTCAAATACTGAAAAGGCTCAATGAGCTTAACAGGTTCAAGTAATTTATTCAAACCATGAAAGAGATCTGAACAGACGTTAAGTCTAGCATATATATATATATATATATATATATATATATATATATATATATATATATATATATTGCATTTGTTAAGTAGTTTTACTTCTCAAATTCATCTGATAAGCTTAAGTCAGGAATGTCAACGTTATGACTACACTGTCCTCAGACAAGATGTATGCTGTGTAGCTTTGCAAGCTCAGGACTTATTTGCTCAGTAACTATTTGCTGAGTGAACTGGTTAGTCCCTCAGCTTGGATTTCGCACCAGCGTACTGTATATACACCTTCAAACAAGTGAGAGAAACACATCTCCTTCCCTTTTTGGCATCCCAGTCATAGCATATTTTCAGCTGTCTGCCCCAACCCCCATTCTTGGCCACTGATTTCCCTCTCCACCCATCTACTTTGTCCCATAGGTGAATTAAGCTCTCCCTCCCTCCCACCTGCCCACCTGGCTGTCAGCCAAGGTGAGCCTTCCTGCCCTTCATAATTGCTCGGCTTGGTTGACAGCCTGGCAAATTTAAGACAACAGACATCATCATCACAAAACCATGTATCTAAAAGAACAAAAATCAAACAAACAAAAAAAAAGAACACTGTCTGCAGTGAAGGAACCAAAACACCTTTTCTCATCTTTCACCAGATTTTGTTTTCCTACCTCATTATGGATAGACTGACTATGGAAAGTGGCAGAAGAGAGAAAAAAGAAAATCATGCATGTAAGTTGGAAAAGCAAATTTCTCAGTACGATGAAATGTTTTGAGACATGCTAAGGTCAAACACTGTGACATCCCAAAGCCAGGCAGACAAATGTAGAGGAAGCAAAGCAAATTTAACACCGGGCAAATTCTAATGCAGCCACAGAGCACTGTCTAGATGCCAAGAAGAAAGACAGGTTATATTAACTCAGTCGGAGTAGCTTTGTTTCTAACATCTATCTTCTGTCTCCACATAGTGTGCCGGCAATGTCAGTACTGCTGACAGCTCAGAGCGGAAATACTCTCCACACACAGCTACCCACAGATTATGAGGTAACTGGATCCTGCAAAGGCACAGGATGAAGAAAGAAAAGAAAAATCTGTTCACATTAAAGAGATCTTTCAAAGTCATTAACATCCCACACAATGTTCACCATTTTATTTGTATTAGGATAACTTTATTCCTAGGCTATAACATACTCTTTCAGGGTCAAATGGCTGTAGCTCTTCCAATGGGTGGGGAGCATTTCAAATCCAAAATACTATAGTACAAATAGTACTACAGTATAGTACAAATACAAAGGACACACTGAGAAAGAAATGAGTTTCTTGATCTCTGCTCACTTCACGGTCCTGAGAATATGGGAAGGAAAGTTCTTGAAGGTAGATGCTTTATGTATAGGCTAATTAAGAACACAAGATTTTGCAAGTATGAACTGTTTTTACTAAAGGAACACATGCAGGCCAATGATCAGTTTGTAACTCACTAAAAATACATATAAAATTTACCTGAAAATGGATTGCTTCTGATTTTCCATTGGTGAATTTAACAGGGTGCTAGGTTTAGGTTTACTGAATACTATAGTTTGATCCAATATAAGATCAAACAAAGCCAGAGAAGTTGGGGTGCATATGGTAACTGGCGCCCATTAAAAACCAGACAGAAGTGTAGATGACAAAAAAACCAGTGGTACTTTCAAAATCTCAATTCTATACCTAGATTGTGGCACACTGCAGATCCTGCCTCTAGAGCAAAACGAAACAGGGTACAACACTAGATTTCCAGACCTAGTGTTTAAAGGTCCTTCACACAGTAAATCAACCTACTGCTGTCCTGTTTTCTCAACAGCCAGATTGAAATAATACGGCACCAGCTGAGGTGTGAATTACCTCCATTCATCTTAATGGAGTGTTAACTTCAAAGGCTTGTTTTAACCATCTAAATGCTAAGCTCAAGAGTAAACATTCTGTTAAAGAAGAAGAAAAGTACAATTTTTAAACATTCACTTCTACATATGAAAGTAATTTAGTCTTGGCATTTTGTCTTTTAATTTAAGCAAGTCTCCAAATGTTAGAAAAGTATATTTTGTGCTTAGTTTTATTTTAAATAGTTATTACCTAATAAATTATGAACACTAAACCCATAATGAAAAGGCCCATACTTCCCAGAAAAGCATGAAGTAAGGGCACTTGCACAAGGCTCTTTGGTAACCCTAGTGACAGCAGCCTGCTTTCACCAGCCATGAGCGTAACTTCTTCCAAATTCCAAAAGAATGCTGCAATGCCAAACAGGCAATTAGATAAGGTGGAACATTCAAGTAAAGTAAAAGTGAACTTCACCACGAACTGTCTTTCTTGACACTAACTGAGTTCTATGCTATGTTCCACAGGTTATTTGTCCCCTTGGTAAATCTCTAATAACGCTATCTTAGAAGCAGGTGACAAATGCATTAACCGTTGCCCAGCTGTCATCACACTTAACATTTGCCCCAGGGGACATCTTTGCATCTGCTGTAGATTTAGGGTTATTTTGGTATTGCTGGAGTTAGACTTATTTAAGTGCCTGAACACCTTTGTATATTTGGATCCATAATTTCATACTCAGGAAAAGATGGAGTGTGAGTAGTAGTCCATCAATATGATGGGTGGAGATTGACATGAAGTCCCACGAAGGCCTCTTGGGAGGCTTGGTCTGGCTGTGCCCCTGGATAATACAGGAGGGTGCATCAACAACAGTAAGGGTGAAGGTTGGAGAGGGATTCTGAAGATAGTGGTTGTGCAAAATGAACAATGCAAAACCAAAGATGTTCTCATGTTTTTGGTTGAAAGTAATTTCATTTTACTGGTTTTGTTAAGAATCAAGAGAAAGAGGGTAAACATTTGAACTATCAAGAAAACCTATTTTGGTCTGCATCTAATCTATAGAAGGCCATTTAAGCCTTCTGACACTATTAACTCTACAGATTTAGAAATAGAAGGCTTCAAAAGCGGTTAAGAAGCAGGCCTTTCATTGAGATCAAAATCCAAGTCTAACTCAAACCCTTGGGCTTTTCACATTATATTATACTGTTCTCAAGTTGCCAAAGTACCACCTCTTTGATCTCAAAAGATTAAGATCAGTTGTCAATGTTTCAGCCTATTGCTTTAGTGGGAGGGAAGAGGGCACCTGCAACAGTATGCATTTCCATACATGCAAATTAGCAACTCCCTCCTTTGCCTGTGGACCAGAGTCGGGTTTCATTTTTACTGATACACTTCAGCTTTGGTCGGCTGCTAACCATGTGGCCCTTTCCATAGCATACACATGGCATGTAAGTCCTATCTTCTGGCTGCCAGCAGATTAGCCATATCAGTGGGAAAACTGCAATAATTTGCAACCTCCATACAAAAAAGGGTATGAATGCTCAATATTTGACTGTTTGCCAAGAACAATTTTATGATTTAATGGTAAACTGAAAAGCTCAGAAAACTTCCAAGTCCACTTACAACCAACAGTGGAGAATCATATAATGAATACTAGAGAAAATTTACAGAAGTTTTTGGATAAAATTTTGGGACAGGTCAAAATACTAAGTGGAATAATCTCACTGTTTTGTTATTAGTGATAAATCTTGACAACTTTAACTCATAAGCCAACAATCGATTTACCATATAAATTTAATACTTTCTCAAAACAGACTATATCTCAGAATGATTAAACATTTTGCTCAGTGAAAGACCTTGTGACAAGAGAATAAAAAGGCAAGACACAGAGAAAAAAATGAGGAAAACATGTACCTCATTGAGGTCAGGGATCTAAATGCAAAACAACCCAACTAAAAAATGGCAAGAGTAGAAAAGAGATCTCACTAAAAAAATTATAGAGGTCTAATCAAGTATGAGATGTTCAGCATCATGTCACCATGGAATCACAAATTGAAATGAGCTACCAGTACACATCTAATAAAATAGCAAAAATGTAAAACACTGACAAAAGTGAATGCTGGTGAGGATGTGGGATAACAGGAACTTTCATTTGTTGCTGGCCAACAAATAAAACTAAACTATAGTTTTGTTCTTATAAAACTAAACATATTCTTGCCCTACAATGTATAAGTACTTACCCCAAAAGTTGAAAAACATGATCAGTGAATAAGTATAGCACCTTTATTCATAATTATCAAAATTTAGAAATAATCAAAAGGTAAACAGATAAACAAATTGTGGTACATCCATATAGGAGAATATTATTCCAAGCTGCAAAGAAATACCATCAAAACACAAAAAACACTTGGAAAAGACTTAATTGTATATTGTTGAATGATCGAAGCCAGTCTGGAAATGAGACATAACTGCTATAACCAATGTACTCCTCTGCATTCTCACTGTGTGGATCATGAAGAAGTTCATGAATAGCAGATTAGGGCAAAGATCAGGGTGGGGTTTATCAGAACAAAGAAAAGCTCTTGCTAGTGGAGAGGACTCCCAGGGGGCAGATGCCAAGATGCCCAACACCAGGGGCTTAATGCAGTCACTGGCAGACTCATGAAAGGGACAGGTTGTCACTGGCAGTTGCTTTCTAATGTTTTCAAATTTGGCAGGTGTTAAAGAATGAAAGTACGCTGTTGTCACTGGGCCTCTAGGGTCAGGACTTTATTAATCCCTTGTCCTTTGTGTTCCAATTAGGCCTCTGCCCTTTATACTCCATGAGGCTCATCCCAGTGGGCACAGGCCCTTGCCCTACTCTACCAATGCCTCCTCTGTTTCCTATGTGATCCTGACCATATGCTATTCTAGAAAAGGCAAAAGCAGGGAGTACCAAGAATGAACCCTAATGTTGACTCTGGACTGATCCATGGTGCTCCCATATGAGTTCATCAAGTGTAACAAATAGAACACACTATTAAAAAATGGTAGTGACAGGAGAGACTGGGTATTCTGGGCATAGGCAACAGGGAATTCTCTATATTTTCTGCTCAATATTTCTGCAAAGATAAAACTACTCTAAAAATGAGTCTTGTAATTTTTTGAAGTCACCAGTAAAGTCCCAAGTTTGACTCAGTATATGTACAAATATCTTGACCTGATTTTGATCAAAACTATTATATTCGTGCTTCCCATTACAAATTGCCATTTTCTTCTGTTCTTCTCTTAATAACTTCCATAAGAATACATTTTTCATTCCAGGTACCTTCTAGAATTATTTTGTCTTGCTTACAGAGGTATATTATTCTTCATAGGAAGTAGGAACATACATCTCTCATTTCTTGATCCAATCAAAAATGGTAAGTGCGAAAGTAAAATTCCCAACCAAAATTCCAGAGATGAGCAAAACAAAAGCCTATGGGGGAAAAGAAAACAATAAAGAACAACAGTGTTATTAAAACTTCCCCTTTCAAAAATATATTTTACATTTTAAGATTTATTGACTTTCTGACACAGGTAAAATAATACAGAATGTCACAACTCATTTTTAGAAATACTAGTCTTAAAAGAAATCAAAAAAACCTACCCCAAGCTTTTTCCATGACAGGAAATCCTCTCTGCTAAGTTTAAGATAAAATAGTCCTGGGAACACAAAAATCAAACATGTTGATGTACTGGCGCCTGTAAATTAGAGAGAAGAAAGAAAAGGAAGATATTGTTGGATCCAGATGACAGGTGCTCTAATAATTTTATTCATTTTATTATGTGAATTTTTAAAAAGGGAACACTCACCAATTACACCAAATACATTTCTAATGTCAGGAACATATATTGCAAGTAAAACAATAATAATATTAAGTGCCAGAGTGATCACAGTGTGGCGAATCCATGAGAAAGGAAAATTGGAGAAAAATATCATCATCAAAGCTTTTCTGGCCTGTTTAAGGGAAAAAGAAACAGATTTAAGCAAAGAGGAAGTATCACAGGCAGAGTATTTGCTTGAAGAAACACATGTGCAAGTAGCCACGATATTCTTACATGCCAAGTTATTTGGATTCCAAAGATATCGCATAATCTAGTATTATAAAGTGTTCACATAAGCCGGGCGTGGTGGCGCATGCCTATAATCCCAGCACTCGGGAGGCTGAGACAGGAGGATTGTTGTGAGTTCGAGACCAGCCTCCTGAGCTACAAAGTGAGCTCGAGGCCAGCCTGAACAGCATAGTGAGACCCTGTCTCAAAAAGACAAAAAAAAAAAAAAAAAAAAGTGTTCACATACATAAACTATACACATAAGTCTTTCTGCATGAGCTTCACACAAATCATTTTGCTTTAATTCAAGAAAAAAACTTCACTGGCAATATTCTAGGTTGTATAATTTTAAAAACTACCAAGAATAGTACAGTGTGATGTACAAAGTCATTTTCATTATGTTCAACAGAAAATGATTTAAAGTGGAAAAAAGCATGCCATGGGAAAGAAATGCCACTTACTCTTTTTATTTTCTATTGACTGTTTCACAGTATGTAAATACAGAGAATAGTTCACAACACTTCCCACTGCTAAGGTCGTTGGCAGGAAGTCACGGCCCTACAAAGGCACCTGGCCCTGCACTCGGATAATCTTGACGGCCCAGTTTAAAAAGCAAAATAAAACAAAGCCAACGGCCCTCACTGTTGGAGATGCACAACATTCATGCAGAAGTGCTGCAGCCCTCTTTCCATTTTCTCAGAAATTGTTAAAATCTTACGTATAGCAACTAGACACAGAATGAAAATGTTCTGCCCTAAATAAATTATAATTCTAGAGCAAGAAAAACATCTTGAATAAGATTAAACTAGCATGTCTATGTGAAAATAAATTTACAATAAGCCAGTATGAGCTGATTTCTGCTGACTGAACTTTGTCTTCCTCATGCACATTCTTTTGAAAGCAGAATATACAAACTTGCAAAACTCTGGAACTATAGTCTCTAAATTGGAAACAATGCTGTGGGAGAGCGTAAATCTAAACTAACTCCAAAAGCACAAATTAGCTTAGTGGTTCACTGTTATTTCTGTGCTTTCATGGGGCCATAGGCAAGTATGAGGGCTTTGATCAATTACTTGACAAATGAATAAGATATACAAGCCTTGATGTGATTCAGAGGTTCTAGTCTGCAAAGAATTAGTGTTGCCATATTAGGGAGCCCTACTACACCAAGTAACAAAACCTTTAAACATACTTACAGGGAAGTGGATTAGAGGGACTGTGAGAAGCACAGCAAATAGTATGCATAACTTCACAGTCATGACAACAACATCATGTGGCAAATATTTACTATAACCTCGTAGTAATTCTGACTCTACTTTGTCTGTAAATAAAAAAAAACAACAACAAAAATAAGGATCATATTATAAACTATGTAGTAAGATGTCAATAATAGCAATATTATTTTCTATTGCTCTTATAGATTTCTGTAGGCTTGGATTTCCATTATCCAAATTCATCTCTGGCCTTTTTGCTATCCTATGAAACACAAAACATTACATAAATACTTCTTGAAACCTACAATCATTTGTTCCCCTTTCCATAAAATTAGAAACCAGAAAAGGCAGAAATCTCCAAAATTATGAGAAAAAATGTGTGTTAAGAACATCTCTTTTGAACTTCTCTATAATCTGAGGGTTTGGAACCCTCACATTATTTTTAAAGTGTTCTCACATGCTTGGTGAATGTGATACTACATGACAGGTAATTAAGACTCAAAGTGTGTAGGCCCAAATCACTTGCCTGAGGCCACACAACGTAAAAGGGGAGAGCTGGAGGAGCTACACACCCAAGGGTGCGTTGGTGCTCAAGCTGCTGCTTTTGCCTCAATGCCATAATATTCTTTAGAACATTAAATTGTGCAGTTTGCCACTTCACCAATATGTCACCTGTGCATTCATTTTTCAGAAGGGAGAAAGCAATGTTCAGGAAATGGCTTACTTAAAAGAACAATGGCATTCAAGAAAACTGCATTTCTGACCCTAGGGGCAAAAGTCATTTTGCACTTAAATCAAAAGGGTACCCTTTGAGAGAATGGTTTTAGAAAGGATGCTCTGGTGGGAAATTTTTTTTACAATCAAATATAATATCTGTTTTCAAGGACCTTAACATTTAAAGGGGAGATAAAATGAATATATACAAACGTAATAGAAGGCATAGAGACATAAAGGCACAGAAGTGGCAGAAGATCCAAAAAAGATTAAGATTCTAAACTGAGACTACAGAGCAGTGTCCGAATCCCAATTCTGAGTAACAACTTGAGTTACAGTTCCAACATCTTTAAAATGGGGACAATACACTGACCTATAGTGGTGGTGGTAAACTGTGGCATGTGTACCCCAGCAGGCTGTTTGCTAACACTAATAGCCCTAGCTATTTAAATTTAATCACTGGCCTGCACTTACTGGAACATTAAATGAACCATGGACATGTGTGGACAGTCAAAGATGTGGGGCAAGAGATTCTCTAGAAGCAAGAAGTGGCACAAGTGGAAACCCTGTAGCAAATGGACATGCACCTGAGAAAATGAGCAACCCAGTGAGCACATGGTGGCTGAAATACAATGGGCAGGACAGCAAAGACAGGGCGGGTGAGAAGACTGCGGATACATGGAAGACCTCCTAACCACAGTACCCCACAGGACTTAGGACTCCATCTGGCAGGCCACAGGGCCCAATAGCAACTTAGAAAACAGAGTATCTTATAGTCTGAACTAAGCACAAGTATGGACTAGAAGGAAAATGCCCAATAAAGGATAAAGGCAGAAGATTACTGTTATAATCACTTAGCAGTAATGAGAACCTGAAGTAGAGACTGATAGTGGAAACAGGAGAGAAATGAATCAGTTGAAGTACTATGTAAAATTTACATACTGCGAGACTAATAGATTAAATAGGAGACTCAAAAGAGCCTAGTAATTTGGGTTCTATTTCCAAGTTTATGAGATACTTGTGTCTTTGGAGATGCATGGCAAACTACTTTATTTCCACTTTCTAAACCATAAAATATGCTATTAAGGCTTGTTGCTTAACAACTTTGTAGACTTTAAACTTGTGGTTATTATATAACCTTTGGGCATTGGCCTCCTCACCAGAGGAACACTGTTCTCTTCTGTGGTACATAATGCTTTCACATCTATAATTAGAGCCAGTACTATTAATCAAGGTACATACTTATTGGTCCTTTAATCTGACAAAACTTAGCTTATTAACTAAGCCTTGAGAGCTTTGAATAAAAGGACACAAGGCAGCTCTAGTAGCTTGAAAAAGAGATTACAAAATCAAGATACAAATCACATGCCTACTTTCTACTTTCCCAGGATGAAAACTGTTCTTCTGAGACAGTCATCCTATGTTCTTTTTTTTTTTTCATCCTGTGTTCTGAGCTGAGCCTCACCACATGTAAGGGAAACGGTACAACACACTTCTCCAAACTCAGACAAATCCTTGCAAATCTCAGCGAGGAGCTGAATGTGACTGCTGTACGTCATATAAGCCCCTAAAGTCAAGAGGTTGTGCTGTCCTGTTCAACATACACTGTCAAACAAGCACTGAAGTTGATAAAGGTTATCAGAAAGAATGGTGGATTAGCATTCAGAAAACCTGCCTTTAATACTATGAGGACCTTCACCTCTGTAGGTTTCAGTTGCTCATCTAGAAAATAAATAAAATTGGAGACCTTAATTCCAAGCTAGCCTTTTTGATAAGATCTTGGGCTCAATCAGCAAATTTTTTCCATATGAAAAAGACTGCTTGCCATCCTGATAGAAAGACACAGATTTTTCTTATTTATGAAAAGAACCACTATGAAGAACAAGTCGACCTCTGCATCTTCTGTCTTTGGAGGAGGGATGACTTCTCTATGTTCTGTCTATAGCTCAGCTCTACCATCTACCTACCTCCTGAAAGACTTGCCCTCAATGAGTATTTCTCCATTATATACAATTTAGATACTGTGAAGAAGTGGTGCTATGGTGAAACATAACAGCTTTAATTGATAACAAGGCGAATTACTGCCTAGAAAACATTTTATTTATATGGTAAAACTTTAAAGAGTCTTTTTTTTTGTGGGGGGGACTGGGCCCTTCTGCTTGGCAGGGAAGTGCTTATTCCACTGAGACATCTCCCTGGCCCATATATGGTAAAACTTTAACTTTTGTACTTAAGCAACAATAGTAATGATGGATGAATGGGTAGATAAAGATATGTAGGAGTTTAAATCAGCTAGCTTTTTTTTTTTTCCAAAAATTATTATAAAAACTTGAGAATGAAGGAAATCTCATTAGCAGATATAGTATATAACATAATTTTTGAGGAGGCAACATAGTAAAAAAGAATTTGGAAACAAAATACAATTTATTTTTATTTTTATTTTTTGGTGGAACTAGGGATTGAACTCAGACACTTGGGCTTTCCAGGGAAGCGCTTATTCTACTGAGCCATCTCCCTGGCCCCAAAACAGGATTTAAATCTTAAATCCATTATTAATTGCTTGCAGGTATGAACCTAACTGTTCCATCTAAATTGGCCTATACTCACCTTGTGGAGTTGTTCTAAGGATTACTTCGGGCAATGGGTATGAAGCACCGACATTTATTTAAATGTTAGCTCAATAAATGTATTAGCAGCCATCCCTGCTCTGCGACCCTTTCAGTCCAAGCTTTCTTGCAACATAATAACAATACAGGTGTGAAGTACCTAATGATTCACATGACTATTTCTCAGTCTCTATGGATATTAGTAGGCCACACTAGTAACAGTGCAAGTGTCCCTAAAACTGAAAATCTGAATTGCTCTAAAATCCAAAATGTTTTGAACATAATTCTCTGCAAATATTCTAAAATCCTCAAAACTCTGAACTACTTTCTAGTCTCTAGACAAGTGATAACCAGTAGTATTAGTGCCCACAATTTTAATTCATTTTTACATTAAAATTTTAATTAAAATTCCACTACATTAAGTCTATTTAAATCACAAGTCATGGGCATATTAGCATTTTAACACAGAATTTTTTTGTGTGTTCAGGTCTATATAAAAATGAATCCAACAATAAAAATAGAACTCATATATTTCAAGAATTTCATTAATGATCCAAAAAGTCTGACAATGTTTTTACTTTTTGTTTGTATAGCAGGGTGCCGTGTTCACAGTGGAAATGTTTTTCATGGTATACACAACGTTCTACTACATCTCCAGATCAGTATAAAATGTAAACACAGGTTAGATTAGTGGGATAGTCTTTGCTACACTGCTAAAATAACACAGAGATAGAAAAGAGGGACTGTATGCAGCAATTCTAATTTTCTTACACACTTGAAACCCTATGGTAATATAGCATATACTAAAAACTTCTCCTATTTCAGTATTTATATTTACTAAGATAATGAGAGATTTCTGAAATTATGAAACTAAAATATTGATGATAATTGTAACAGTCACATACCCCTTGCAGTAGCTCTCATTTGGGAAGGACTCTCATGTGCCAGATACTGCAGCAGGCATTTTACATGAAACTCATCTCTGTCTCCATCACCCTTATGCAGCTACCCCATATCACATGGGATGAGGACAGTTATTTGAAGTCACGCAGCTAGAGTACAGGAGTTCTGTGATCCAGATTTGCTGGACCTCAAACCCATACTCATTGCAAAGGGCTTAGGAAATGTGGCAGTGCAAGTATACAGCATCCAGCAACTTGTCAGACTTGGGGAAACTCTGGGAGCTAAGTGTCACTGCCAGGCATCGTGGGTGCTAAAAACCTGCAAAATGTACACAAGGCCATCACCCAAGCAGCGAGTCACAACAGCTAAGTGTTACCTGAGCCATAATGGCCATTTACTGGCAGAGTTATTATAAAAGCTTTCATAAACTTAAAACTGTATTTCCGATTTGACAAACTGAATGTAACTTGTGTTATGTTTGTTTACAAGTTAAAATGTTTACAAATTAAAGGAGAGCTTATGATTTTCTTGTTTTAGACTTTCAAGTTTTATTTTTTTCCTGAAGTTCTTATGAAAAGAAAAAGAGGAGGAGGAGGAGGAGGAGGAGGAGGAGGAGGGGGAGAAGCAGGAGGGGAAGAAGATGGCAGCATAATAAACAGGGACTTTTTCCAAAGTAAAAAAAGGGAATTTTACACTTTTACTATGTATTTAAAAGTACCTTTAAGAGAATTACTAAGCAAGGCCATGGTGCACCACAGAATGCACATGTGCTGAATTCTGAGATAACTAAGGCGGAGAGGAGGCGTCTGACATGTAGGCAGGTGACGACACCCAGTGCACATTCCCTTTTCAACTTGTTCTTTCAATTAAGACGACTTACTCTCTCAGCGCCAAACATCTTGGAATCTAGTACATCAGACACACAAATTTAAAAATCCAAAAGATTTATTTTGTAGAAAAACATCAATGTTTCTAAACTTAAATTTTTACTTAGTATATTAGAAAAAAAATTCATATGAGGTCATTAATTTTAAACTATATCCCTTCTTTCTCTTTCTCTCTCTTTTCTTTTTTCTTCAGGACTAGGGATCTAACCCAAGGTCTTTACACTGAGCCTTTTTCTTTTCAGATATGTCTCACTAGGTCACCAAATTGCCCATATTGGACACAACTTCTCATCTTCTGACCTCAGCTCCTCAGAGAGCCAGTGTTACAGCTGTGTGCCCAGACCCATCTGATTCACCTGTAAAAGAGAAAAATACCAATTTTCTAAGGCTCCAGTGCCACAGAACACTGTATTATAATATGGTGACCTGAATGAAGTGATTTACTGATGAACGTCAGGACAGTAATCAGAAACAAAATCATTTACATAATAATTTTGCCATCTAAAATTACAGAATGTACTCACCATAAAAAGTGAGGTAGCCAAAGAGTGCAGCTATAAAGTAAATGAGAAAACTTAAAGCAATTGCTGTATTGGTTACATTCTGCATTCTTTTCTTTGAGGGGCTAAAAAACAAAAATGGCAAATGTGGAATTTATGAACTGAATTTATATCTACAGAAACAAATATCTTCCAAGCTAGTTAAAAGGATTCCTCAATCACTGAAGACCCAATTAATCAAGAACTGTGTACACTAGAACTCAGTTTGAATTTAGTACGCAAAGATAATAAATTCCAGGAAACATTTTCAATTTAGATACAATTCATTTTCCTTTTGTTTTGCTCCATCTTAAACTGACACTTAGAATATAGAGATGAGAGGGAAGGATTCATAAATGTTACTGATTTAAAAGCCCTACAGATAAAAAGACACACTTGAGACATTTGGAGTGCTTCAGGATTCTGTAGTACCTTTGAAGTTCACAGTATATGGGCAAAATTGAAGTATGGCAGAGGAATGAGAAGGCCATGGTCGGGACAGCATAAGCACTCTGAAAAAGAATTTTAAGAGACACTAAATGTTATTCTACTGAAGCTACTGCTACACTCGATAACAAATTTAGTGCATTTTTTTAAAAATCAAATTTTATTTTTCATGAAACATCTCTTCTAATACTTTTTTTTTTTTTAAGAGAAACATATTTATGGGCCAACCACAAATATCCTACTTGATATTTGGTTTTCCTACACTGCCCAGAATACTTTTTAGCTTGCTTCCCATACCATATTGCTTTAGTACAATTCTCACTGCATATTATTTGAGATAAAAATAATTCAAGTAACATAAAATTACCACCACTTTAGAAATGTTCTTATTGTAATTCTCAGTCTTTCCTAAGTATACATAAAAATATATCTTACTACCTGAAGCAGCAATAACTCTTGATGCTTTTAAACTTGCTTTTACAACCCAATCCAAGGGAATACTAAAAATATTAATCATACTTTGTCCTGGCACCATCTTTGACCACGATCTTTCAGGAAGAATGCCCATTTATTGTAGACACTCATTGAGATCCCATATACATAAGCCAACTTTTTGTTTTATTAGAATGCCTAAGAAGAGCCAGCAGAAGCTATAAAAGAGAGGCTATCCTCTAGATGAAAACACTGTTTTTACCCAGTAGACAGTGGGACTTATCTTCTCTTTTCTGCTCTAAAAATATTTTCTCTTGACTAGCTTTTGGATCTTCAGAAAAAGAAGTTAAGGCTGAAAACCTTCCTCAGCCTGTAATGCCCAAAATAAGAGGAGAGACTCCTAAAATATGGGAGGACAGAAGTGTTTTCTGCTGGGAATGAATTTAATCCACAAATTCTCTGTTTCATATATTGCTCAATTTCCTGGCTTGTCACTTACCCTACCTAGATCTTAAGGCACATGGAGGGCTTTGTCATGTAAAAGACATGCTAACTTCCCTTATGGGGCCAGAGAAGCAGTTTGGAAGGGATAAAAAGGAAAATTCTGTATGGAGAAGTAACCACATAAACATTACTCAGTAACAGAATTATACACGAGGAAGGATTCTAGCATCTGTGACCCCAGAATGGCACTTCAGTAGAAGCAGAAAGTACAGAGAAGAAATGTGCAGAAACAAGAAAGACTTGCTGCACTCTTCTGTAAGAGGTGAAAGTAGAGACCATCCAGGTCACAGAGCCTGCCCAGTTGCCTCTGCTGAAGCTCAAAAGTGCTTGCAAGCATTTCTAGCATCTGAAGGTTCTCAGAGAAGGACTTCATCTTCTAGTCTCTGATTCAGGCATCCTGAATTGCAATTCTGGAATACTGATCAGAAAAGACTTTGGCAGTGCTCACTGGTCCAGCATTCAAATGGTTTAGCTGCAACCAAAGTTCTACTCACAGGGGAAGAGTTATTGATGTAATTGGCTATTTAGCTTTACAAGTCCAGAGGGCAACAGGAAGTCTGTATCCACAGAAGACCTTATTGGCTAGACCAGACATTCGGTAAATCTGTTCTTTTAGGCAAAGACCCATTTAAAACAGGCTGTATTTTAATGCATGCCAAAAAAAAAAAAAGAAAAAAAAAGTGCTGGTTCCATAATGGGCCACCCTGTGTTAAATAATATTATTCTTCTGGTAGGCAATCCTATACTTAGCACTTTCATGAAAATTAATTAGTTACAGGTACAAAGACCTAAGAGACCCTGTTACACAAATCTCTTAAAACTTGAAATGTGAAAAATCAACCAAAAGTATCTGTTAATAACTTACACACCTCTTTGGAGAAATGAAAGAGCGTTGGTTTACAATCATCTGTAGCATTTGAAATCTGTTTAAGAGTATTGAGGGGGAAAAAGAGAAACCAACAGCTATTAAAAGTCAGAATACAGCAACAAAAATGGTGAATTAATTATTACTAGGCTTTCAAATCAAATTATATTTCCAAACAAAGTTCTAAAATGCAATATAGCTATTACTTTTACATCAGGAAAAAAATCATACACTTGCCTCTCTGTTCCTTTTCAGAGTGTAAGTAAAAAACAAAAACTATTACCTGGAAGAACTCCTCTACAGATTTTAATGTCAGAGGACAAGGGATGGACCATTTTTTAATTATTATCTGTAAAAATAAATACGAACAGCACTTAGATTCTTTTTTTAGTTCTCATTTTTAATCAAATTCATGAAAAAGTGATTTCAAATAAGTCAACATTTTTAAAATAAATCTAAACCATTTAAGATGCTAGTAACTGTTGGCTAATATGCTATTCCTGGTTAGAATGGGGTCTCACTTAACAGCGTGGGAGGGCCAGGGTGTGGGGTGCTTCACATCTGTTCCCTTGGGATCATTTCTCCTTACTTTTCCAGGTTTCTGTTATTTTTGGTAAATGTGGAGAAATCTGGCTGTAATAACAACACACAGCTAGGGAATTCCAGCTGGTAAAAATAAATTCTACAATAGTAAAAGAAATCCAGAGGGAGGCTGTTTTCCTGAAATATTCAATGAAAATGTTTCAGGATTTTACTCTGTGACCATTCTGCTTATACCTGTAATTGTAGTGTGTTGCCCTTACCACTGTTGCCAGTGTTTCAGGCACATAATTACTCTGTAAATGTTTACTCCTGGCTGAATCACAGCATTCAAAGAAGCAAGCAAGAATAAAGAAAGTATTTGTCTTTCGTGGGAGATTAATCAGTAAATACTATTCTTTTTCCTGTCTGGTGATTAGATCAATCAGTAAACACTATTCTTATTCCCATTTAGTGTTTATCTAGTTTTGGATTTTAGCAAATTCAATCAAAATGTTGTAAGTGGTAAAACAATTCTATATTAAATACTTTAGGGACTAAGTTAATGTGTGAACTAAACAGCTACTCAATTAAAAGTCTCATCAAGAAAAAAGAGGCTACAAAAATACACTAGCCCTGGGCCTGTTGCCCCCCACCCCCTACCGCACTGAGACAGCAATTGAGACTGGGCGTGGTGACGCACACCTGTAATCTCAGCTCTTGGGAGGCTGTAAACAGGCATATCACTATTAGTCAGATCTAGTAGTGAGACCCTGAACACTCTGTAGACCCTTCCCTAAAATATAGAAAAACAAACAAAAAAACACTGGATATGCTGCAACATTTCTGGTAAGTTTTCATACAAATGAAACTATTCTGCCTTCACAAAAGATAAACTAGAGACATTTGTAGTTAAATGGATGTACCCTGTGACCATGGTGTTCAGCGAAATAAATCAGACACACAAGCTTAAATGTCACATGGCTTCTCTTATACAAGAAACCCAAACTATAAAGAAAAAGCAAAATAAAAGGATAACAGGAGTCCTTTTCAAATGGCAAGAGAAATTGAAGAAAAAAAGGAAATAGAGGTTTTGCTAATGCAAAAAACAGAGTTGGAAAGAACAGGAAGGAATGGGGATGAACAAGGAATGAAGAGGTGTTACATACACATACTAATTCCCTATCATGAATGTGATCATTATATACTACAAACATATACTAAAAACAGATAAACGCCACAGAAGAACAAATTCACAAGCACATTTTTTTTTTTCCCTTAAGTATTTAACAAAACAAAGTAAAGGAAGAAGATGAGCTGAAGGAGAAGCTGCAGGAGTGAGGTTTCTCTTGGGCCCTGCTGATAAGACTCTGTGTCCAGCTTCTGGCATTTCCACCTCACCAGCAGAGGGTCTGTGGATAGCAATAGCCATTTATAGAGCACCACACCAGGTACCTATTTTTTACATCAGGTATCTCGAAGAGTGGTATATGTGAGCTAGTCATTTATTTTAGCAGGCAGCAGATGCAATAGCACATGCCTGTCAGCCAAGCATTTGAGAAACTGAGGCAGGAGAATCACTGTGAGCTCAAGGTCAGGTTGGGCTACAAATTGAGTTCACAGCCAGTACGAACTGAATTGCAAAACTCTGTCTCAAAAAGACCAAAAACAAACAAACAAACACTTATTTTACCAGCTCTTATTTCTAAACTTCTAAATAAAAATAATTCCAAACAATTATCCAAAATGTTGTTTCATTAATTAGAAAAATCTATGAGCAGTCAAGTTTTAAATTAATATAAATTCGGGTACTACAGCTAATTCTTGTGCAACATTTGACTCCATCCCACACCTGCGTGGTGGGGTGGGTGGCTGCAGGCAACAGCCCCAGTGTTCAGGTGAGACTTCCACACCCATTACACAGCTCTCAGCAGAAGAGAAGCTTCACACTAAAACTCATTTAAATCATCTATTTTGGTTACTAACTTACTAAAATATTATTTAAGATACTGATCCAAGATAACACTTCTGGAAGAAGTGTCAATCCATTTGTTTCTAAAATAGTGTAAAGGCCAGGGAGATGGCTCAGTGGAATAAATGCTTCCCTGGCAAGCACAAGGGCCTGAGTTCAATCCCTGGTTCTGCTGAAAAAAAGAAAGGCATTTGGGCTGGGAGTTGGCTCAGTGGAATAAGTGCTTCCATGGCAAGCACAAGGGCCTGAGTTCAATCCCTGGTTCCGCAAAAAAAAAAGTATAAAAAGGTAAACTTACACATACATACACACTCCAAAAGAGAAACCCATGCATTTATTAAATTTAGATATGTTAGGGAGGGAAATGTTTTGTTAATTTCTTAATAAAAGGAATCTAGAAAAAGAGTATGGGTTTATTTGTATCGTTTGAAGAATGTAATTAAGAAAACAATAGCTTTCTAGATTCTTAAAAATACAAATATTTCTAAATACATGCTAAAAAAATCAATGAAAAGATTGTCCCATTTCAAACAAATCTTAACATATATACATATTTCACCTTACTAACCATTATGCATTTCAAAACCTATCACTTACAGACTCTATAATAAATATGTCAACAAAAAATTAGCAAGCAACAGTCTAGAATATTTTTCTTTGTCCTATTGACTAAATTTAAACTGTTCACAGGTAAGAATCTGAGAGGATGGTTTGTAAAGCATTATAATAACTTCAGAATAAGAGCATTATTTCCATATGATTGCTATAGTTGAAATCTGTATTGAATTCAAGACTATCTGCCATGATAGAAATGAAAACTACTGTGGACATATTATATCAATTTATTTCACCTGCTTTTTTACTCCTGCCTGTGCAATGCTTGGGCTGCCAATTATCTATGAGGGGAAAGCCTGGCATGGTACCTACACTGATTCTTTAGTATATGTGTACTAATTTCCATGTATAGGATATGTCTAACCATGTAGAAGCTTCTCAATAATTAACTTACAATGAAAATGTTTCCTGTTTTTCTTAACATGGAGTCTGAAAAGCTCATATATAATTCATTATTTGTAAGATTCCAATAAAAAATAGAGGAGAGATGATTTTAATGTTGGTCATTTATCAAATGAGTTAATATAAACAAATATTTTCAGCTTTCAGTGTGTGCAACATAATCCTATGAATACACAGTGGAGTTAGTCACCTCTACTTGGCTGAAGTAATTTAAAGTTGTTTTGCCCATGTGTCTCAGAAAATGATGGAGCCCCAGTGGAATTCAATGCATCCTATATTGAATCCTTTGACATTTAGCTAATATGACCTAACTGGTGGTGTGCTGTCTTGTTCTTACACTCACGCATTTTTCTCTCATTTATTTCTTAGTAACAAGGGAGAGCTTAACTAAGCCTGTCAATATGCTATGTATATTCTTGGCAGGTTAAGAATGTTTAATTCAAGGAGCCAGAGAGATAGCTCAGTAGAATAAGCACTTGCCTGGCAAGCACAAGAGTCTGAGTTCAATCCTGAGTTCCTCCAAAAAAAAAAAAAAAAAAAAAGAAAGTTTAATTCTGTTTCTTTCTTTCTTAGACACTGGCTATGTAATACACAGAAAAATAGTTTTTTAAAAAAGTATTCAAACAAAAATGTTATTTTAGGATTTTAAATCTGCTTTAGGAGAACTAAAAGGAAAGCAAAAATTCCAGTTCTGTGTCTTTACATTTTTAATTTAAGAAAAAAATACATCCCACATGTGAACAAAAATAATTATTCCCAGTACTGTTCTTAGGAGAATGCACTGATGCTGAGTAGCTAGAGCAGAAGGTTAAGTCCTCAGCTTTTATCTAGTCAAGACTCAAAAACTAAGGTTTCATTAACAGAAGTTCCCAAATTAAGATGGCTAGTATCAAACTGACTTTACAGACCAAAACCGAACTGACTGTTTGCATCATATTGTGCAGAAATAAGCTGGGAACCTTATGTGGAGATTTTTACTCCAGGGCTTGACAGAACTGGTGAGCTTCCCACTCTGGTTACCCGCAAGAGATGCTGCCTTGGAAACGTGGCTGTAGCTGAGCCTCTTCAGAACTGGACGCAATGCAAGAACAAAATTATGATTTTTTTTGTATGAATAAAAGTGCTTTAAATAACAGTGAAACACAATGGGTTATCTTTTCCAATGTAAAACAGTGAAAAGAAATGGGTCATTAACATAAGTTCAATTTTAGTAAGGAGATAAGCAATGTATTCTATTTTAAACTTACCACAAGAGCAAAGAACACCATAAAGAAAAATGATAAACTACTTGTGTAGCCAAGAAAGCCTGTAAAATAACAGTAAAATAAAAGGCAAGTTATATGGAAAGTGATCCTAATATACAACTAACGCTATACATCTTGGGCATGTTTTCTATTACAGTCTTGGTATCTGGGGCTTAGGGCGCAGAATAACAACATTCCAGCTATCTGTCACAGATCATTTATGTAGCTCTGTACGGTAGAATTGGAACTGGCTTACCTCTAATAGTACACTGTAAGGAACGGCTGCTCTTTAATGTTCTGCTGTAAAGATTTTATTTTAGTGGGGCAGACAAAATACTACTGCAAACCACATAATAGGTTAACTAGGAAGGGCTGAAGGCTCAACAACCTAAAATAAGGCCATGTTTAAAATTATTCACGACCACCACCCTTCTGCTAAAAATGTGGTTCTGTGAAATTTAAAAGCCTCTTAGTATTTCTCTTTCTTTTTTCTGAATAAGTCATGTGCTTTTCTACCAAGACTTACCTATTTTGGGAAGAAGTGCAAGAGGGAACACAATGCCAACACAAATGATTAACAACAGTGTTTGTCCATCAAGATACCAAGACCTAGTAGAAAAACATTCTGTTTTAGGCACAGGACTCCAGTGTTGGTTCTTACTCACATATGCATGTATTACAACCATTACAACCATCCACAAGGAAATACTGACCTCCCTTTGTTAAAATACTTATGGGATCCCATAATCTTTTTAATGATTCACCTTTAGGAAATGTATAAAAACAGTGAGATGCCATTTTTCAACTATTAAAATAATAATTGTTTAAAAGTAGAATAGCAATGATAAGGAGAGATGAGGTATGAAAAACAATGACGAAAATATAAACTTTTATGGAAAGCAATTTGACAACAGATATTGAGACCCTACTAATAATTACGCTCCTTAATGCTTACAAGAGATTGTTACAAATAAGAAAATAATCAGTAATAAGAACAAGATTTGTGTAAAAAAGATGTTTAATTGAAACACTAAAGACAGTGAAAACTGGAAACATATAATACCATAGCAGTTTTGAAATACCAATATAATAAACATTCAGTAAACATCATAGGTATGTGTGTTTAGAGTATACTGCTCTGAAGAAATACATAAATGCATTAAAAATGGAAAGGAATCATGACGTGTTGAGACTAGCTATTATCGTTGAATGGTACAATAAAGGGTAACTTTTCTTCTTTACAGTTTTCTTTACTCTTCCAAATTTTCAGGAAAAGAAAAAGGGCATGAATTACTACATTTAAAACTATTAAAATGTTCACATTAGAATACAGATTGAGAAAAAAAGGAAGCTGGCAGTATGACTATGTATTTATTCTTTTAAAAAATGTGAAAAACAAAAACCACTGCTAGGTATGGTGGCACATGCCTGTAATCCCAGTTATTCAGGAGACTGAGACAGGAAGAGTGCTATTTTAAGGTCAGGCCTGGCAATTTAATAAGTCCCTGTCACACACACACACACACACACACACACACACACACACACACACACACACACTGGTAGGGAGAGAGCACTAGGATGTAGCTCCATGATAGAGTACTTGCCTAGCATGAACAAGGCCTTGGGTTTAATCCCTAGTAGAACAAAACAGCACGCATGTACATTTTTTACAAAGAAGGATACACAGTACTTAAAATACCAAAAGTGGATGTTTCTATGTGGTAGCAATATGAACAATTTTCATTTTCTCCTTGTTTGCACATACATGTATACATATTTATTTTTTCAATATGAAATACATGTGTAGAAATGTATTAATTCCCCCAAGATCTTAATAGATTTGTATGTAACGAAACAACTCATAAAATACATACAACTAGTAAATACACATGAAGACAAAAATCTAATCATTGGTGTTAATCAAAGATATGAGATTGTTAAAATTAACTTAGTAAATTGATTAAAAATATTATTTAAGGATCTGCATTAATTCCAGCATATTTCCAGTGATTTTGTCTAATAGTACTCTCTTTTGGAAAAAAATGACAATATATAGCAAGAGCAATAGAAAAGTACTTTGTTATGCTAAGAAAATTATCTAAAATGGAAGAAACTATCTGTAATATAACACTTTTAATAGAAGCTGAACAGAAAATTTTATATGAACAAGAGAACATATTTTGTTCAAAACAGCATATATTCAATGGAATGTTATATTTCTTTTTAAAAAGATATTTTAGTAAAATGGAAAATGCTAATGATATAAAAATAAAATTGGTGACTATTAACTATTTTCAAAAGTTTGGAAAAATTCACAGAAAATATAAAAACAAAGATTAGGCAAGTATAATTTATATTTGCTTTCTTTTTAAGTTTTTTGTAAGATAGTGTTTATACTTTTACACTAAAGCATGTATGTGTGTATACTTACATATGTGTATGTGTGTGTGTATCACAGTAACACAATAAAATTCATGATAAAAGGGAACTGAGAGCATTGAAGACCAACTTGGTAGATAAATCAGCATTTCCACTTTGCAGTAATGTAGCCAGTTTTACTTTCAACAGGTAGCCAATGCTTCCTAAGAAAGGGTTGTTCCTCTACATGGGTTTCAACGTTTGGCTTCCAACATGAATCTTATGGCTCAGTATACACCTTCTACCCTAGGGCTAGTGAGAAGTTTTCTCCAACATACCATGAATCATTACTACTGGGTGTCAACAGTTTTCTTTATGAAAACAAGAGGAACAACAGCAGAGGCAGCACCATGATCACACCTTTCCTTTACTTAACTCTGTTTCATGTCTTTCAGAAATGCATGTGCAGAAGCTACAACCTATGCACAACAGTTATAGCTCTCAAAACCTAAAACTGTGCTCTCTCCATCTGCACATGTCCCTCCAGTCCTGATATGCACAGAATACTGAGTGTACACAGACCCAAAATGCAAACAGTACCCAGCATGTCTATGTTCTAGTCACTTCTGAATAAAAAACAAGTTGGAATGTAAGAATACTGCTCATGGAGGAACACCTGGCGAGTATAGTTCTGATGCTGGCATAAAGCCCAGGGATTCATGTCTGAAATGACTTGCTTTCTGGGACCCAATATCAGACCCAGACAGTTGCAGTGCCAGGAGAATATAGGCTCAAGGGAACAACAAAGCAGATTCCATCTGTTAGTTCTGCTGTCCCTGCCAGGTAACAATACTGCACTGTATATTTAAATATCTGTCAGGAGGTTACATTTCAGATTGTACTGCTACCATCATAAAATAAATAATTTGACTCTTTAAAAGGAAACAAAACAAAACAACATGAAGGTACAGCTGTACAACAGGGAGAGTGTTAATCACCAAGATCAGGACTCTTCTCTTGCAGAAGATTAAATAAGCACTTAGAAGTACCATCAACCTAGATACTTTGCGCTACTTGGATCACAATTCATGTATGTCTTCTAGACTCATATGACTGACTAAATAAAGCAAGGAACTGTTGAACTGAAGACACCTTTAGCTCTTCCCAAAAGTAGCTGAGAACCACAGACACAGAATGGTAGAGCTGAAAGGGAGCTAGAGACCATCTGTCTCCACAGCTTCATTTTACATGTTTATAAAACAAGCAATCACCTGAAGATCTTGACAAAAGTAATAGAAATATTCTGTTATATTTTAATAGTCACTCATTTCACAGTATATTTTAGATATTGTCTAATTTCAAGATCATACTCTATCGGACTGAACTTTATGTTCTTTAACATAAAGGATTTTCTTGTAAAACAATTTGTCTTTGGTCTGGCTATTAATGAGTATTAATAATTTTTTATCCTTACTAATTTATGTTAATAAAGCCAATTATAGACAACATGCTTTCCGTTATCTTTTATTTATTAGTAATAAAGGCCAAAATAGTAATGTATGGAAATATTAGAATTTATGTGCATATTACAGCCAACTTAATTGTGTTTGGCAATAGTTATTTTCCAGAGAACAGAAGTGATTAAACTTACAAAATAGATTCTCAGACTCAAAAATACAAAGTACTGAAAAGAAATCTCAAAAAGTACATATTAAATAAACTTATTTTATGAACAAAGAGCTTAGTAAAGTATAACCTTAAATTTTTCTTAAGAGGGAAAAAAGAATTATCTTAACAGGACTCCTGTTTTCCTACTGTGATCAAAAGATACATTCTCTTTAAGCCAAAAGAATTAGAGTAAAAAGTTTTATACTTCCTAGAAAACTTGTTTGATCTGTGGATTTAATCCTATATGATAAAAATGTTCCAAGTATGAAATATAGAGTATAAATCCTTAGCTGTATTGCAAATGCTTTGGCATGCAGATGTTTTTTCCATTTTTAATGAAAACCAGATTTATTTATAAGTTGCTTTAATTTCATTCTCGAATGAAATGGAACAAGAGTATCATATGGTCTGAATTAGGATCTTACTCACATCCCATATCAATTATGTACAACTCAAATGCAAGACAACTTAATTGTGTCAATCATATTCCCCTGACAAGATCATTAAATGTTAACATAGAGCTTCCAACTTTTAACAGCTATAGATTTAAAAATGCAAGTTTATTCTATGAAAAATATATATGTGTGATAAAAGTTCAATATAAACATTATACCTTATTTCCAATAATATTTTTTTGAAATTAGAATATAAT
Source organism: Ctenomys sociabilis (assembly GCA_004027165.1). Lineage (NCBI taxonomy): Eukaryota > Metazoa > Chordata > Mammalia > Rodentia > Ctenomyidae > Ctenomys > Ctenomys sociabilis. The sequence goes on from PVKA01003432.1 coordinate 96,823, forward strand.
GAGCATAGTTTATTTTTGAAAATAATTTTGAAAAAGCTTATATTTCAGATATAACAAACACACCAACAATCCATAAAGGGACACTTGAAAGATCATAATTGAAATTACAGCATATCAAACCTAAAATAAAAGTATATAACCTTATATTGATCTCATACAAAAAACAGTACTATGTTTATAACTGTCTTTAGAAATAAGCTGCCCTAAAAAGAGTGAAGTTAATTTACACAACAGTTGATTCTTAATTACTTTACAACATTAAGCTTTCAAGGATGTGTTAACTGTTCTCTAATTACTGTAGTCACTTATTAAAGTGCTTCAAAATTGAAATCCAAAGTAAATGAATAAAACATTACAAAGCTTGAAAATAGTAAACAAAATTAACAATTTTAAAACATGAGAAATGATGGTAATTGGCCAGTGTTTTAAATTATGTAGTTTTAAAAATTTGTTTCTGATGCATAAACCATCATAATCTACTTTGTATTAATAAGCAGATAGTAAATCTTAATTTTTAAAAATCCAAACCAGAAAAAACTCCAACAATATGAATGAATTTAAAAATTTAAATTCAATTTAAAATGAAGTTATGGTAAAAAGGTCACTTTTAGAAAGAGAAAACATAAGTTTCAGTGTTAGTTCTGCCACATAGTACTTTATTTCTAAAAATGTACATGCATTCATAGCTTTCCTTTTTTCATAAAGACATGACAATAAAAAAAGGGTAAATAAAGCCATAAAACTGAGGACCAAAAGAACAGAAAACACATGTGACAACTACTAGGACCAACACAGGTTTGGCAGCACATTCATATTCAATTCTGGGTTTCCTGACAGTCTGAGCAAAAGGAGAAAGACTGCCACCCTGAATGTCATTATCACTGGAATCTCTAATTACCTACACTAACACTGTGCTGTAGGTGCATAGTGTTGTAAGCATGCGTATGTATAATAACCTATTCGACCATTCCAATAATTTAGTTAAGAATATAATATTGATATCCCTATTTTATCAGGTAAAGAAATCAAAGGCTCAAAGTCAACTAGTATGTTTAACAAAAAATTAAATTATTGAGATTGATAATAGGAAACCAAAACAACACATTTCTTTGCTCTCAGTTAAGCACTCTATCCTACTTCATGCCTTTTGTTTTTAAACCTATAAAACTGGAGTAACAGAAGTTATTCTCAGCATTTCTACAACAAATACAAAAGTAAACTTTATATAGCTATTTCTTACAATAATTATCAAACTAACAGCATAAAGTAAAAATGTAACTAGATAAAGCTGATGATAAATCAAGATACTTAAGAGATCATATATGATAATAAGTGTGGAAATCTCATGACCTAAAAAGTACTATGAAAAGACACAACCTCTTTGATGACGAGAAATCATTAAGGATCTCTACTTAGCCTTTTTTCAACCACATTTTCTAGATGGTACCTGTTCAGCTCTAAAGTAATCACACTTTTTATACAAATATATATCTGCCTTTATCTAAACAGAATTCTTTCATGGAAGCCAAATTGTTAAAAACAAAATTTTGAAAACTTTTCCTGTATTCCAGAACAAGTTCAATTATCTGGGTAAAACAATCAGATATTTAAATCTAAAACTGATAGGGTTTGTGTTGTGGTTAGAAAACTATGTGAAATAATCTCATACCTAAAAAGATTTATCACATCTTTTCAAAGTCATTTTCCTAAAAAAATTCCTTGTCATACACAGAGAAAAGAAAAGCAAAAATTTTTTCCCACATAAAGAAATAAATTAATATAGCCTTTAGGACCCAGAATTTTTTAAATAAAGGAGAAAAAAAGTACACTTGCTTTGGAAGTGTTCATAATAATGTTACAAAACAGGAAATGAAGCAATTAAATCCACATAAGGATTTTTCTTATCATGCTGTATAATATGAACCTCACACAGGTGTGGTCGTAACTGCCACATTCTTTGTCACCATGATTTGCAGAGAAGTGATAGCAGAATTATTCATTCTTCTCTTTTGTTTAAGTATCCTTGGTACTTTTAGCCCACTTCTAGCACCACCCAGGGCTGACAGTCTCCTTGCCCGCCCACAGGTCTGGCTCATCCAGGGCTCACACACCCTAGAGGGAGGCAGAGGCTGGCTGCGCTTCACATGGCCCCAGCACAGCGCTTTGAACACAGTGGGCAAGGAACAACCTCTACCAAGGGTTTTCTCCCTGCTTTGCTCCTCCCATCTAATTTGTAAATATCATTAAGAAAAAAACCACATTCATTTTACTTGCCAGTAGAATTTAACAAATCTTTATTGAATTAATAAATGAACACAATGTGAAATATTTTTTCTTACCCACTGTGATCTCCACTTAAAAATTCTGAAATAGTGGCAGGAAGCTCTGTTTTAATAATTAAAAGGTAAGAAGACATAGCTGCAAAACAATAACAATTACTGTTAAAATTCTGTAATTTTCAGTCATTTATCAAATTGTAATCTGTTGGGCATGGTGGCTCACATCTATAATTATAGCTATTCGGGAAGCTGAGGCAGGAGGATCGCAAGTTTGAGGCTAGCTTGAATAATGTAGAGCCTGTTCTAAAATAAAACAAACTTTTAGAAAGGGCTGGGGCTATAGCCCGGTGCTCCCTGGGTTCAATCATCAGTTTATGTGAGGGCAGAAAGTAACCTTTCCAGGGACACAGATGTCCATTAGAGCCACACAACACACTAACACCTTATGTGTTATCCCAAAGACACACCCCAGGAATGGAGATAAGCTGCTCTGAAGAGAAGAACAAAGGGTACATGGTGCGCACATTTCAAGTCCAAGGCAATTTAGAAAAGAGAAAGAGTCTTAGCTATAGATTCATTTACAAATAATTTTTTTGAAGTTTTACAAAAGATCTTACATGTTATTTTCCCTCTCCAAGGCAACAAGTGACACAGAAATAGAAGTTTAACAAGTATGGCTGACAACTTTGATTATTTATTCTTTTTACTAGGAAGAAATACCCATTCCAGAATTTCATTTCATTTCTCTTACTTGCTCTTCTCTCTTCCTGCTACCCACACCACATTTTAACCATGTTCTATGTAGTAAAAATAGTACAGTAAATTACAATTAAAGTCATCCTCTAAAAGATCAGAAAGATTCACTAGAAACCATTCATACTGAAGAGATACAACTTCCCATTTTTATATACTTACTGAGAGCTCATCTGCATTCCACAGTCAGACCCTGAAGCTAGCATTCTCACATCTTATCTGGGAGATCTAAGAAATAACTCAGCTTTTACAGTACTTTAATAATGATCCAATATTTCTGACACAACTATAAAAACATAAATCCTATAAACCTTCCATCATTAATATGGTGACAGAATGAAGAATTTATATGCAAATACTTGAGTGTAAGCTTAAATGCTACATGAATGATTTGGGGTCAAAACTTCAGTTTAACAAAGCAAGAATCTCTCCTCCAAAGATTCAGAATATATTTATAAAAAGAGCCAATAAAAAAAGTCCATGAAGAATAAAGAATATGCTTTGTGTGCACATTTATTTTATTACTTATTTATATTTCAGGAAACAGTTCACTTTCTCCTCAGACTTATAAGAACTAAAAGCACAAGTGAATGCCAAGTCAAAATGATAAAAATCTGGGGGAAATTTGACAAAAAAGCTCAATAGTTTAAGGAGAATGTGTATTTCTCTATGAACCAATTGAAAAGTAGTTGAAGTTCACAACTACTGTGTAAATATACAGGACTGCTACATGAAGAGACACTAAATTTCAGAGAAAAAATGAACATACATTAGTTTATGTATATATTTATATGAAGATGGGCCATCACACACAAACATACACATACTATACATGCATTCTCTAGTATTATTAAAATACCATATACCTATGGCAAAGTAAACTTTAGAACAGCTAAAAATAACTTCTCTTAATGCAAAAATACATATATGTTTTTGTTTATGACTATTTTTCCCCAGAAGAGGTGTGGTTGTTGACTAAAAAGCCCACTGAGTAGGTTTTCTACTGTCTTTTAGTTATGGCTTATAAAAATAGGTTGTTACTAGTTGTGTGCCTGTGTTCTCATAAGATAAGATGTCATCAGTGTGGCATAGAACAGAAGGAAGGTTACATTAACCTCCTCCACCCAGAACTGTATAATACTTTATTCCAAAAAACAATGCACATATGGTGCAGTGATGAACATTACGAACTGAATTTTCTGAAAATGGACTAGAACTACTTAAATATGTCTTGAGAGAGAGGACAATAGAAACAAGTACCTTCAAAACAGGAAATGCAGACTTCCAACACAATGTGATTTATTATCTGCCCATTAGTCTTTCTAGCTTGGATTAATCCAACATCATGTGCATTTCTAAAGTTTCAGACATTCATCTATTTCAGTAATTTTCTACTATTTCTTTTGGATTTTCATTGTAAAAAGCTTCAGTGAATATGAGATCATATTTCTAATACTCAATCTGTCCTTCTTTCCAGAATTTCTTTTAGCCCCTGGCTAGTCACTTGATCACTTTTATCCTCTGTTGTAGCCTTCACTCATTAGTTTTCAAATGGGAGTCCTATTTCATTAGAGTCCAGTCTGAAGAATCATGTATATTTTAGGAAACATGAACTCACCAAACATATGTTTCCTGCTCAAAAAAATCTCAGCATACAAGACATGAATATAAAAAAACATGCAAAATACTGCTTGCAACAGAATGTTGGTGTACGTGTTAAGAGCTACAAAGCCACAAAGCATTCCATATGAGGGAAATCCCATTGATGAAGCACATAAAACAAAGAAAGACACTATCCTACTCACTGTTGAAATTATTTTTCTTAACCATAAACTTTTCATGTGAACTAGCACTTCATACTATACATATTACAGAGAAGAGACAAAATAGATTACTTAATATACATTAGGTTAAGAAATACATCTTACATCCACATAAAAAAATTCAGTAAAATAAACTGGAAAAGTTTTAAAGACAGAATGTCAATAGGAGAGCTCATATGTTCATTGTCTTTAACTAAAAGGCTCACTATGTCCAATAGCTAGTTGTTTGCCATACCTTTTGTCTCCTGCCTTCTATTAATGGCATAAGGAAATGTTTAAAGAGTCATCTTAGAGACAGGTCATAAGCAAGAATTTGTAAATGATTTTTGCTGACATCAAGATATAGTACAGACTTCTAATACAAGACACGTCACATTGTACTCTAACTTAATAGTTATAACTAGGCCATCCATAATACCATGCTTACAGTTAAGTAGCTCTGACCTTCTTATCATGAAAGCCTATACTAGTGCTAAAAGACACACTTTGATGACAGTTACTCAGCATTACAAATCATTTAGTTTCACCACATCAACTAAATAGGTATTCTTTTCTCTTTCATTTTAAAGATAACTAGTAAACTTATGTCATAGACACTGTCCTAGGAATGAAATCTTTTTTAAAAAAATCTGCCAAACTAGACGAAACACAGAAATTGAAAGCATGCTTTAAAAACATGAGAAGAAGCAACTGTTAGGTAAAAACTGTTTAGTCAGCAGCAAATAGTAAGGTATTAATATTGGTTGCCTTAATCATGGGATTAAAATGAGAGAGGCTGAGGAAAGAGACCTTAGAGAAAAGGAAAAGGGTTTCTAGAGGACCATGAAAACAGCTGCCCCCTTTGGATCTGGGCACCTGTGATATGCTCAGCAGTACGGTAAGGGAGACGGTAATTATTTCATTTAATTTCCACCCAGACCTGAGAGGGAGATATTTATTTCACAGATGAAAAAATGGAAGCACCAAGAAGTAATTTGCCTAACCTAGTCGGGGTGAAAACAGCCAGTGTGGCTAGAGAAACTTGTGCTATACCAAGTAGGGCAGGAGCAATGCAGCAAGAAAGTGAAGAAGCAACTACCAAAGCAAAGAAAAATAAGAAAGCCCAATCAAAAGGGCTTCTGTACAGAATTATTCTTTTGAATCTTTTCATCATCATCATTTAAGTAACAAACTGCTTCTGACTGCTGAGTTTAACAGTTGGGTCCAGAAAAAAAAAAAAAAAAAGTAACAAAAACACTAATGAAACTTTAGCCAAAAGCTGTAACAATAATGTATTTTTCATTACACCTTGAGATGTATTTTTAATGTATTCCATTTCCACTTTGAAGCTAGACTGATGAAATGATTAGTTCAAACTTCACAGTTTCATGATACAACTTCACTGTATCTACCATCATGATTTGGCTGCATTTACAACAATGATTATAGTTCTGCAAAGAAACTTTTCTATTTTCACATGCTTGCGACTTCATACTGAAATCTAAAAATTAAACAAAAATCCAACCTTCTGCTGCAAAGTTTGTACTAATGAGGGACTATTTCTTCCCCAGCACTTTTAAAATGCCTCTCAATTTGCCATTAATTAACGGTACATCCTTAAAAAAAAGAAAAGATTTAGTTGAGTTTGGACTGAAGAAGTCATTAGTTCACAAAAATAATTATCCATTCTGTTAAACACTTAAAATACATGTATGAAGATAGTATTACTTGCAACTATTTTTAAAACAGAATTAGGTTTTCAGAACTTGGGGGGAGTTCAGCGACTTCTTAAAGGATTAGTCAGCCAGTCCTAAATAAACAGAAGCACTATAGGAGAAAATCGTAAGTCTGTCTTTCCATTTATGAGATTCAATTTTACTTCAATCTTGTTTTAGTAATGCATAATAACTAGTTATTCAACATGTCTTTTTAACCTTGTGTTTCCACTAAATGTCATTTTACCAGTTCGTGCACAAATGGAAATCAAACTATATAGTGGAAAATGTTCCCCACAGCACTAAAAAAGTCTTTAGATTTATTAAGACAATAAATTTAACTACAAAGTGACCAAAACTTTGTTTGGTCATTTTGTACTTAAATTGTACTATAGCAATTTAAGTACAAATTAATTGTACTATAGCAATTTACTAATGTTTAGGATTTTTCCTTCAGTGTTTCGCAAAGATAAATTTTAATCTCCTTTAAGGAACTGGGGTTTAAAAAAAAAAAAACTAGCAAGTGAATATGCTATTAATAGTGACTCTTCTTCATACATAACAGCAATATAGGAACTTGACATATACCTAGGAGCCACTCACCTTTTCATATTCAGAGTTTGGTGAAATAGCAAAAACACAATAACATCAACTAACTTCACTTTTATCATGCACTTATAATTTATTATAATTAAACATGAATAGAAATCATTACTAAAAATTGCATTAGTTTGGAAACCTATTTAAAACTTGTTGTTAGTAGGTTTTGTCAATGTAAATATTTGTGAAGAAAAGTCTCCACAGATTTCCTGTACTTCTAAGCCATTGCTTTCTACAATTTCCTAACAAGACTGCAAGAGCTCAAAAAAACTGTCCTTTGGTTAGAGGAAACTGACCAGCAGATGGCGACGAAACAGCATGTAGTTCCAGTTCCTCAGGGACAGCACAAAGCCACCAGCACTTCACCCCTACCCAAAGCACAGAAACAAGGTAAGATTGGAGGGTCCCTTTCAAAGCTTTGTATCATAAACTGAGTTGTTTATCAAGGCCGCTAGAACAGAGTTTGGATTCTGTCCAGACTGGAAAAATCTAAGTCACTATAGCAATTTACTAATGTTTAGGATTTTTCCTTCAGTGTTTCGCAAAGATAAGTTTTAATCTCCTTTAAGGAATTGGGGCTTTAAAAAAGCTAGCGAGTGAATACGCTATCAATAGTGACTCTTCTTCATACTGCATAAAAGCAATATAGGAACTTGACATATACCTAGGAGCCACTCACCTTTTCATGTTCAGAGTTTGGTGAAATAGCAAAAATGCAATAACATCAACTAACTTCACTTTTATCATGCACTTGTAAGAGTTAGCAGGACTTCCTCTGGCTTAACTAATTTCTAATGATATTCTAGCTTGGTGAATGGTCTAACTCAGGAGTTCAATTGAATGTGGAACTAGTAACTTAGCTTTTAGGAAAAGAATCACATATACATAACAGAGATGTGGAAATCACCTATACTGTAGTTATTTTCTATTACCGTTCTTAATCCTTTTATTAGTTATTTCACTGAATTCAAATTCTTTAAGCCAGAATTCTCTTGTCTGTAATGGCACTAAACCTTAAAACCTCTAGATATCACTTTTCTGATTATATTCCAGCAGCAATCGCTCTCATCAAATGCTCCTCTAGCCCCTCAAAAAACAGACAATGGAAGGTCAACTCTAGACAGGTTTTGTTTCAGATGCCCAATTCATTACCATTGGGATAGATGAAGAATCAGTGATTTTTATTATAGACTTCCATATTCCAAAAGGCAAAGATTTCTATAATCTCAAAATGAGAATCCTAAATTTAGAGTTGTATTTCTTTCTCATTATAAACTTTAAATTATTTGAAGACATAATTTTTCAACTTGTTAGCTCACTGTAGAACACTGTAACTAACACTCTGTGCCTGGTGGACCTTGGGCGAGGGTGTCTATAAAGATCAGACAGCAGATTCTTTCCAAAGGCAACCTTGTGCTATGTGCCATCTCCTGAGCACTCAACTCTCCTTTTCTCTCCCATGAGTACTTAGCTAATTCACTAGATTTTCCTTCTCCTCCTTATCTTATTTCTTTTCTTCCTAACAAATATTACTGAATGCCTACTATGTATCAGGGACAGAGAAAATAATATACTTTTACATGTAGAATAGTGAGGTGCAGGCAATCATAAATTGGGCCTCCACTAAAAGGTCCATGAGAAGCAACTTATGCAACTGGGATCTCATCTTTCTGAAAAGTTTCTGCATGTCAAAAGAAATCACCTGCCAAGGAAATAGTTCAGGGATATAAGTACCTGCCTGGCAAATGTAAAGTCCTGAGTTCAATCCCCAGTACTGAAAAAAATAAATAAATAAATAAAAAGAAATCATCAACACTTGAGAGGCTATAAACAGGAGGATCACTATGAGTCTGATTTAGTAGTGAGACCCTAAACACTCTGTAGACCCTTCTTTAAAATACAGAAAAAAAAGAAAGAAAGAAATCATCAACAGAGTAAAAACAAAACCCACAAATCAGGAAAAAAAATTAGCTGACTGCTCCTCATACAGAAGACTTCTATCTAGAACATATAAAGAATTTTAAATAATCAGGCTCCTAAAACTCAAACATCCAATTAAAAAATAGGCATTTCAGATGAATACATACTTCTCAGATGGAGAAATAGAAATGCAAATAAATATATCAAAAAATGTTCAATATTATTGGTCATTCGAGAAATGAAATTCAAACAACATTGAGATTCCATCTCACCCCAGAAAGAATGGCTATTATCAACAAGTCAACCAATGGCAAATGCCAGAGATGCTGTGGGGAAAAAGAAACCCTATTCTACTGTTGGTGAGAGTTCAGGCTGGTACAACCACTGTGGAAATCAGTGTGAGACTCTCAAAAACAACTAAAATTGGGACTCTCATTCAACATAGCTATTGTATTTTTCCAGAAGAACTGAAAATGTCATACCACAGTGACATATGTGTGCCCACATTTATAGCAGCCCAGTTTGTCATAGCTAAATCTTGGAAACAACACAAATGATCATCAACTGAGGAACAGATAAATAAGACAAGATATTTTTACACAGTAGAGTATTACTCAGCTATAAAGAAAGATAAACTTGAGGCTTTTACAGGTAAATGGATAGAACTAGAGGCCATACTTACAAGTGCAATAAATCAGAACTGCATGTGTAAACATTGTATTGTCTCCCTAGTGTAAGAACCTGAAAGAATAAATGAAATCCAAAAGGTGCAATAGATACTGTGAAGGAGAAAGAAATTGTTCAAAGGGAAGGAACACCTGGGATGAAGGAAAGGAGAAAAGAAAAAGCAGGGGAAATGAAAAAAAAAAAAAAAAAAGACAATTTATGGTTATTATGCTTTCAAAAGCCAGTCTCTTACATTTTTTTTCATAGATTCAGCAGCAGCATAGAACCCGCAAAAGACTGAAACTTTTAAGTGCAACAAAGAATAAAAGTTGAAGCATTGACTTACATGACTACCTAACTCAAAATGCAAATGCTTCCCTGTGGACCTTTCCTGTATTAAAATATCAATATGCTTCCCCAAGTGGCAAATTAAGAAGGGAATTATTTAAGTGGCAAAATACGTGCTCTGTTTTCTACCTTCAATACTTTAAGTAGGAGAAAATGCAAGCCAAAAGAGTGAGAGGGATTTCCCCAAGACAAATACCTGCCTGATGGTGGACAGCAGAGTAGGGAAACCTCAAGATATTTGATACTCAACCTAGTGTTCTGCCCGTAAGGGTAAGCTTCATATTCTATTATAATTTATGGCTACCTGGCTAAAAAAAAAAAAAAAAGAAAATCTCTGAAAACATGTTTTCAGTTATTACACAGTGGTTCTAAATAAATAAACTTCTAACCAATCTAATAAAAATCATGAGGCCATTATTGTAATGACTAAATGTGCTAGCTTTTTTAAAATTAAGAAACATTAAAAACTGCTGTGACTGCTTCTAAATCAATGTTTTGATTGTGTTGTAAAATAAGCAAACCAAAAAACTAGAGTTCAGAAACCTGATGATTGAGACACTATCAAATCCAAGTTTCAAAACATTCTGATAGTTGACCCATGAGTTCTATTTGAATATTTTCAGGGTTCTGGAATACTTTCAGGAGTACAGACTACCTCTACTATCCCAAAGCCTAATTACTAGGTAGCTGCTATAGTTTGTGCCTTCCAAAGTTTATATTTATCTTCCAACACAAGGGTGCTGGGAAGTCGTTTTATGTGAGGTATTTAGGCCACAAATCCACCCTCAATAATAGATTTATGCTGCTTAAAAAGGGCTTGAGTCAGAAAGTTTGATCTCTTGCTCTGTCTCACTAAGTTACACTTTCCATTGTGTTATAACCCAGTAAAAAGGCACTCACCAAATGTCTCTCAGCCACAAAACCAAAATAAGTTTGTTCATTATAAATGACCTCAATGTGGAAGCACCAAACAAAAACTGTAGTCCAGATAAGAATCCAAACCAGTTTCTCTGTAGACTTCTGTGCCTTAGAAACAGTTCTCTTTTCTGGGAAAACTGAATTAGTCTAGTCCCCTTCTTTATATTTCATGATCAGTCTTTCAAACACTTCAAGCTTAGTGATGGATCTAACATTCCTCATTTTCTTGAGAAATACATCCAGAAAATTTAAAAAGTACTTGGAAATAGCTCATACAAAAAGCCCTTTAGTTCCACTCAATTTAACCAAGTTTATCAAGTCCTAGGTATTGTCCTAGGTCCTAAGTACAAAGACAAATGAGACATAATCTTTACCCTGAAGGAGCTTACAATAAAATGGGTGAGACAAGTATATACAGAGATAATGTCAGTCTACTAACAGCCAAGTGCTAACAAGGAGTCACGTCCAAACAAGAGTACAGAACAAGGAAGGGAACAGGATGAATACATACATAGACACTATTAACAGCTAGCATAGTGTGCTAAGGTCATAAACTTGGATTCAAGTTCTTGAATTGTAAATTCTCTATAAATTCTAAGTAATACTTAAAGGTAAGCAAAATGTGATGATTCATAGCACCAGCGTAGACAATGAGGAACTGAAATCAGCATATACGCTCATATTTAGAAACTTTGAGAATGCAGTCAAACAATACATATTTGCTAAATAAGATAAGTTACTCTAAAGTATATCTTAGAATCAACAGCATTATAAAAATTCCTAAAGGAAGAGGCTAATTTTCCTGACTGCCAGGTGTGAAATGCTGTGTGCTGGAAGAAAATGATTTGGTACAACATCCAAGAAAGCTCTCTTCTCAGGCAACAACATAATTCAAAGTATTATAACATGAATATTCAAGATTCCAAAACAATGGAAAGCGCAAGTCATTAATGGGATATTACACTTTTCTTTAACCAAGAAACTTATTAAAATTGTCATCTTTAAATTGTTACATGTCATTTTAAACTGTAATTAAAGAGATTAAAACTTCCTTTGACTGTATAAGACTGTTTAAGGTACAAGGAGCATGTCTAGTAATGTGTTTAACACTGTAGTCAACAGCAGAAGGAAATGAAGCCTGTTCAGCTTCATAAGCTTTGGCACAACATATACACATGATTCCCACATCTTGGATGTAGGTATTAAATATATTTGGTCAATTCTCTATAATTAACAATAATTTTTTTTTTTTTTTTTTTTTGCAGTACTGGGGATTGAACTCAGGACCCTGTGCTTGCCAGGCAAGCACTTATTCCACTGAGCTATCTCCCTGGCCCTTAACAATTTTTATTTCTAAATAGTTCTTTAAAAATTTCAAGATAGCTCAGCGGTCTAGAGCGCCTCCAAGGGACGGCGGTTCGAGCCCCAGCACCACATGCCATGCCAGCCCCTCCCCGCAGGGCCAGCTGACCTCACACCCCACCCCCGCGAAAAAAGAATCCGTGATGTGTAGCGAGACACTGTACTAAATAAAGGAATTAAAAAAAAAAAATTTCTCGGGTACCAAGATGGAGCCAGAGGTAAAGAAGAAAGCCCCTGCCCCTCCCAAAGCTGAAGTCAAAGCAAAAGCTTTGAAGGCCAAGAAAGTCATGCTGAAAGACATCCACAGCCACAAAAAGAAGATATAAACATCCACCTTCCACTGTCCCAAGACAGTGAAAGATGGCTCTGGAAGCAGACCAAATACCGTTGGAAGAGAGCGCCTAGGAGAAAGAGCCTATGCTATCAAGTTCCCCCTGACCACAGAGTCAGCCATGAAAAAGACTGAGGACAACAACACACTCGTGTTCATTGTGAATGGCAAAGTCAATAAGCGCAGGATCAAACAAGCTGTGAAAAAGCTCTATGACATCGATGAGGCTAAAGTCAATACCCTAATCAGGCCTGATGAAAAGAAGACGACATATGTTTGACTGGCTCCTGATTATGATGTATTGGATATTGCCAACAAAATTGGGATCACCTAAACTAAGTCCAGTTGGCTAATTCTAAGGGTTTTTTTTTTGTTGTTGTTTTTTGTATTTTGTACAGGGTCTCACTATGCAGACTGGACTCATACTGATTCTCCTGCTTTTGGCCTCCCCAGAGCTGGGATTACAGGTGTGCACCACCATGCCTGGACTCAATCACTGCCTCAGCACACCTGGGGGTGGGGCTGGTGCAGCATGTGGTGCCAGGGATCTAACCATGGCCCCTGCACTTGCCTAAGCAGGTGCTTAGTCTTTTGAGCTATCTCACCAGCCCTCCAGCTCACTAATTCTAAATATAT
>PVKA01003433.1:0-81104 GCA_004027165.1 Ctenomys sociabilis
TAGTGCATTTTTCACATGTGTGAAATAACTTAGGTATTTGTATGTTAAGTTCATTTACTTCTGTTTATCATGTTTATAAATGGTTATTTTTCAGCTGTTATAGCCTATATTTTTTTTCTTTTTAGTTTATTTTATTTAATTTTATTGAAGAACAAATAGCAATGAGACAGTTTGAAATCAAATTAGCAGGACAGATTCAATAATTAATTAATACATTGCGTTATAGCCTATATTTGTTTTAAGTTTGAGAATTAGCAATTAGAAGCATTTTAATTATTGACTTGTATTATATTACTTGCTACACATATTCTCATATTACTGTTAGAGAATTTTAATTCAAATCTTTTAATATTTGACAGATATTTCATGTGAACCCTGACATTGTCTTTATATTGAGTATTTCAGACAAAAAGTCCTTTAAACTTCTTGATTCTTTTTTTTTTTTTGTCATTTTGAGACAGGGTCCTGGCATGCAGGCTTGTGACACCATGTCCAACTTCTTGATTCTTTACGATCAAAAAGTTTGAGTCAAATTATGATAATTTGGGAGCAAATCGTTTTAAGTAATATTTGAATCTAAATGTGCTTTAAACTGTTTCTTAATTTTAAGACCTTTTGTAGTTCCCATTTTCTGTGCAATGTTAGCTAAATCTTCTAGAGAAAGAAAGATTTGGCTATGATTAAATATGTGCAGTACCATGCTGGGATAAATTTTATCCACAGATTAATAAAATATGTGGAGCATGATTTAGGGGAAACATTTTAGGCCATTAAATTTAGTTACATAAGCTACAGTCTGTTTTAAATTCTGTGAAACTAAAATCTGGATTGCTTTAAAAAAAAGTTCAAATTACTACTGGAAACTGTAGTGTATTATTTATTTTTAAAAATTTAAAATTTTTTTAGTATAAGCCATAATGACTACATTCATCACAGGGGATTTATACCTGTACATAATATTTATACAACATAATTATTCTTTTTTCCCCTGTACCCTTCCCTCCTGTTAGTCTTCCCTTCTGTATTTGCAAAGACTTTGCTTCCATTATCTGTTTTCTTTTTCCTTGTTCCACTCCTTGTTCTCTTTCCCATTTGAACATCTTCTTCCTACTTCCCAGTATCTGTCCTCCACTATACTTATTTTTCTTTTGCTATTTCACACCACATAAACACTGTCACACTTCAACCTGTATGTGATGCATCCATTTACCCAGAAATGGCTCAAATGTATCCTTTATGACAGAACAGGATTCTATTGTATATAAAAACCACATTTTCTTTGTCCATCTATTGATGGGCATATTGGCTATTTCCACGATTCAGCTATTGGGCTGCTGTAAACACAGTATGCATATATTACTGTGGCATGATGCTTTTAATGCTTTCAGGATGATGCCTAGGAGAACAGCTGGGTCAAATGAACCCTCTCATTTTACCTTATTGAGGAATCTTCATACTAGTTTCATAGTGGCTGTAATGTTTTACCCTCCCACCAGCAATGGAAAAAGGCTTCTTTTCCCTCACAGCCTCATCAGTATCTGTTATTTGTTTATTTCTTGATAATAGACATTATTTCTGGAGATGGAATCTCCATGTTGTTTTAATTTACATGTCTGAAGTGACCAGATAAACACTGTTTCATATATTGATCTTCTGTTTGTACTTCATCTGAGAAGTGTCTGTTCATTTTATGCCCATCTTTAGATTAGGTCTTTCAGAGGGTCTTTTATTTTGGTTCCTTAGATATTCTAGATATTAGTCTTTTATCTGAGGGGTAGCTGGTAAAATTATTTTTCACACTCTGGGTTTTCTCTTCACTGTGTTGGTGGGTATTTTTACTAGGTAAAAAGCTTCTTAATTTTATGTGATACCAGTTGTTCATTCTTTATAAAATGTTCTGTGTGGTGAGGATTTTGTTCCTGAAATCTTTGCCTACAGCAGTGTCTCAAAAGGTTTTACAAATTCTATCTTTCACAAGATTAAGTGTTTCTGTTTTTGTATTTATATCTTTGTTCTGTTTGAATTTTAGTTTAATGTGAGATGAGATAGGGGTTTAGGATTAATCTGCAACATGTGAAAATCCAGTTTGTAAGTGATACTTATTAAAGAGACTATCTTTCTTCCAATAAAGATGTTTGGCCCTTTTGTCAGAGATAAGATAGCTAAATGTGAATAGAATTATTTCTCCATTTTTTGTTCTGTTCCATTGACCTTCAGATCTTTTTTCCCCCCATGCTGTTTTCTTTCTTTTTTTTTTTCTTAATCACAGGATCATGACACCCCCCTGCCTTGCTTTTATTGTTCAAGTCTCTTCTGGTTCCACATGCATTTTAGGATAGGTTTGTCTAGTTTTGTGAGGTGTGCTATTGGTGTTTTGATTGGAATTGCATTGAATCTGTGTAATGGTTTTGGAAGTATGGCCATTTTCACTCTGTTGGTTGTGCCTGTCCAAGAATAGGGGATGTCTACTTTTTCAGATTACTGTAGTTGTCTGTGTGTAGATCTTTCACTTCCTTTCTTCAATTGATTAAGTATTTCATTTTTCTTGATGTTATTTGAAGGATATTGCTTCCCTAATTTCCCTCTCACCGTATTTGTTGTTTATGTATTAGAATGCTATTGATTTTTCAGTGTTGACTTTGTATATTTTCATTAACTTTATTGAAAATCAATAATTACATAGCATATTAAAATTGTAGACAAATGTTGAAATGTGAAAGATATAAAATGTAGACAGTGAATTTTAGAGAAATATTTTTGAAATGAATACATAGCATGAGATTAATGATCAATTGCACATTGTAAATAAATTATTTACAAACTTAAATGAATATAACAATAAAAATTGTCCAAAATAAAAATGAACAAGAAAGAATTTACAGATCGATCATATAATAATTCACTCTGTGCCAAAATCAAGAAACTTATATTCATATAATTAGAAATCTCAAAGTAGAAAGGGGTAGGCAAGAAATATTTAAAGATTTAAAATTTCTGAATTTAGTTGCACCACATTTCCAAGAAAAATGAACCTTTTGCACAAGAAATTTGAATAAAATAATACCAAGATACACAAAAATGAAATTGTGAGGCCAGGGAAATGGCTCAGTAGGATAACTGCTTCCCTGGCAAGCGCAAGGGCCTGAGTTCAATCCCTGGTTCCGCCAAAAAAAAAAAAAAAAAAAATTTCCAAAACTTATTGTAATGAAAAAAAATCATTAAAGCTATATATAAAAAATATTATCTCTGTAAGAACAAAATTAAATAGCATCTTATTTAAAGAAAAGAAATAGAAAAAAGACCAACTGTGTAAGAAACTAGACTAATTAATTTAAAGAACTGAATGAAAAAAAGATCTCTTTGAATTTTATACTTAGAAAATATACCTCTGAAGACTAAAAGTAAAATATTTTCCAGTTATACCAACTCAAAATATTCTAATACCTCCAGATGTAGCATATAGGAAATAACAAAGAGCATAGTTCAGAAGGAAAGAGAAGTTGCTATATGCCCCTGGATAACAAAAAAGGAGTTCTCAAAATGATAGTTATGCAGGACTATGTAAAATATATTAGATGAATTCATTTAAAAGGTTATGATTTCTATGAAAGAGTATCAATCTTAGGTTATACACATTTTTTTCGTGTGTGTGTGTGTGTGTGTGTGTATGTGTATAAAAGACAAGGAAGAAGTAACATAAAGTCAATGGAAAATGGAAACATACTTTTTAAAGTTTCTAATACCAGGAGAAAATACCATACATGTCTTTTAAGTAGATTGTAAGTCAAAGATACATTATAAATCTTAAAACAAAAACTTAAGATTAAGCAATGTTCAGAAAATTAAATATTAATTAGTTAAAAATTAAATATTTTAAAACAATTGAATTACTAAGAATAAAACATAGGATAAATACTGGAATGGCAAATAAATGACCAGCACTTCTAACAGTTTGGGGATAGGATATCGCACAAAGTTCTATTATATTATGGACCTGGACAGCGTCCATGATGCCTACTGGTGGCCAGGTATCACTTGTGGGACTGAGCTACTGCTATTTCCTTGATATCCACCCTGTAGACACAGACAGAATCATGACTCATAGGGTGCAGGCGAAGTCCATTTGTACAGTATGCTTATGGAAATATTGTTCTGCTGTATACAAAAGAATAACTTTTATATACCTCTTATTCCCCTGTGTTTAACTGTTTGCCCTCTTCGGTGGGTTCTTTCCATTCACATTCATGGTGGTCATTTTGCTCGTTCTCTAGAACATCTTTTAGTAGCCTGTGTAAGCTTGGCTTTGTCATCATGAAATTCTTTAGTAGCTTGGCTTTGTCATCATGAAATTCTTTAGTTGTTCTTTGTCGTGAAAGTATTTCAGTTCTCCATTATACTTGAAAGAGAGTTTTGCAGGGTATATCAGTCTGGGTTGGAATTTGTTTTCTTGCAAGACTTGACATACTTTACTCCATGCTCTTCTTGACTTGATGGTTTGTGAAGAAAAATCTGTCATTTTTCTGATAGGTTTTCCTTTAAATGTGATCCGTAAGTGGATGCCACTTGAACATATACTCATAAGTGAAATAAACCTGACATACATGTGTAAATATCATATAGTCTCCCTAGTATAAGAAGCAGAAAGCAGAAATACAAATGGAAATGTACAACAACTAAAAACAATTGAGTCAGATAAGACAAAGTGAATGACATATGCTGCAGGGTACTAATCAGCTTTTCTTCTGGATGGTTAACAACCTAAGTTCACAGATCAAAATTGAAGAAATAGAAGAGCTGCAAGGCCAGCCAACATGTTGGCCCTAGCCTTTCAAGGTCAGGGAAGACTCAGGACATAGGAGAACCTGTACTGCAATATCATGAAACTCAATCGAGCCCCAAATTTTCTGAACAAGGAGATTATGGAGCCACAGAGGAAAGAGATCAAAGTTCTATAGTGTGCTTGGGGAGAGTCACATGGAAAG
This sequence comes from Ctenomys sociabilis, assembly GCA_004027165.1. Classification (NCBI taxonomy): domain Eukaryota; kingdom Metazoa; phylum Chordata; class Mammalia; order Rodentia; family Ctenomyidae; genus Ctenomys; species Ctenomys sociabilis. Next base: position 4,983 of record PVKA01003433.1, read on the forward strand.
AAAACTTTCTCTCAGGCTCTCACGGAGAGAAAACTGGTCAAGCATTGGCCATGACTCATCTACATAGATGACACAGACACAGGATCTATAGAATAATGTACAGGACTATAAGATAAACCCTGAGGGGACTTCACTGGCCTCATCAGAAACAAAAACTACATGTTTTGGTATATAACATCTTAAAGGTCTTAAACATCCAGCAGAAAAGTATAAAAATGAGGTATACACCACAGGGCCATAACAATAAATTGAGCTGTAAATGGCTACAGTCGACAACTTCTTCAGATAACTCACTATTGTTGTGGAATGCTGGACTGTGTTGGATTGTGTCATCGAGTTCAGGCACCAAAATTGGTTGAATGACAATGGAGTGCCCATCTTTGACAGGTGTAGACAAAGGAAGGGGTATAGAAAGAAAGAATCATGATGCGTGTGTATGAACAGTACAGTTGGGATAGATACGCCATGCTTCTACATAATTCTATGAGAGGCAAGATTTGCACTAATGGTGGTTGGACAAGATATTATGTCAGCTTCTAGTACTATGGACAACCATTAGGAAAATAACAAAGTAGAAAATATTAATTATAGAATCTTTGATAAAATTCAGGTATAAAAAATAGGATACATAAACAGCTACACTCTCTTAATTTACTGATAAGAGACGTCTGCTATCATAATGTCTGTAAGTATAATATTATGTATGCACCTTGTACGATACCAAAACATTATGAAAACAGTTTGTAGTGTACTAGTTTATTGAATCCGTCTTGTTCAAGTGTCTTGAAACTGTCTCATTGATATTTGTACTTCAATAAAATAAAAAATAAATAAATAAATGTGATCTGTTTCTTTTCTTTAGCGACTTTTAGTATACTGTTTCTGTTCTGAATTTTGGGGATCTTGATTATTATATGTCTGGGTGTGTTTTTAATTGGATTGATGTTATTTGGAGTTCTATATGCTTTGGTTGCCTGAATGTCAAATCGTTTTCTCATATTTGATAAGTTTTCTGCTATTACTTCTGCCCATATTATTTTTATGTCATTTGTATTGACTCCTTCCTTTTCATTGATGCCTATTAGTCTCATGTTGTTCATCTTTGCATCATCTTGCAAATGTTAAATTATTTTTTCCTGCAACCTAGTTGTGTTTAAGAGATCTTTGTTTACTTTTTCACTAGCTACAATAGTGTCCTTAAGGTCTGAAAGTCTATTTTCCCTTTCATGCAAATGGCTTTGCTGCCTTGTGATTGGATTTTAATTTCCTGTATATCACTTTTAATCTGCTTCATGCATTCTATTTCTTTCCTATGTTGCTTATTCAAGGGTTCCATCATTTTTCTATTCTCCTCTATTTTTTTTGTCATTGTCTTCTTTAGAAGCACTTAGTACTTTCATTATAGTTATCATGTCCTTTTTTACTTCAGAAATTCTTTCAGATCTGATTTCTTCTATGCCTTTCTGAAGTTGTTTCTTTACTTCTGATGCTATCATTTCAGAGATTTCAGGTGTGTGATTTCCAATTTCTACTATGCTACTGTCTTCTGCATTTGTTCTGGGTGGGCTCGGGACCTGAGAGTGCATTTTGTTCCTTCTCTTTGTTATTTTGTATAGCACTGTCTTCTGACTTTTGGTGTAGAGCTTTGGTAGAGTTATTACCTTAGCACCAGGTCCATATCTATCAAATTCAAACTCATTTAGGTGGCTGTGGCTTGGGTATGGTTGCTGTGCTCCCCTTCTTCCTGCTGCATTCCTTGGAAGTGAACCCTCTGCCACTCTGGCAAGATATTCTGCTCCTGGTCAGCTGGGTGGGTCTTGCCTCTAGCCTCTTTGCAGGGAGTTCTGCTGCAGGGCTCCACAATGAGCCAGTATGCCAGGCCTGGGCTCTGGGTCGAATGAGGCCTCACTCACACACCGGGCCTAGGTTGAATCGACTTTGCATATTCCTATGCTGCCAAATTAGCTTATTAATTCTGGGGCTTCTTGAATTATCTTTTAGGGTCTTCTCTAGAAAGTATTATGCCATCAGCAAATAATGATACTTTAATTTCTTCCTGTTAATATTTCTTTTTTTTTTTTTTTGGCCAATTATTCTAGCTAATGTTTTCAGAACAATATTAAAAAGAAGTGATTGTGGGCATCAGTGTCTTTTTTCTGATTTCAGAGTGAAAGTCTTCAGTTTGTGACCAATGATGTTGGCTGTTGATTTGTCATAGATAGCTTTTTTCAGATTGAGATAGAGACCCTCTATTCCAATTTTTATTGTAGGATTTTTACCATGAACGGATGTTGAACTTTATCAAACGCTTTTTCTGAAGCCATTGAGAGGATTGTTATGGTTGTGTCTAGTTGTCCCCTCAAAGCCTCATGCAGTCATGGGGTGGCTTCTGGAGTTTGTGATTATTGTGGGTGTGGATGGTATACCTGCCCTGGGGTGGGTAATTTTCATTACAATGTAAGGAGGGGAGAGAGACTCACTAGCTGCCTGAGTTACTACCACTCCCTTTTTCTCTCTGCTCTTTGCCACCACCCTGAAAGGTTGCTCTCTGCCTTGTGCCACTCTGCCTTGGAGCCAGGTGAGTGTGGACTGAAACCTCCAGTAACTGTGAGCTAAATAAACCTTTTCTTCCTTCCTTTTGGGTGTTGGGTAATTGTCCCAACAACAAGAGAAAAGTAACGGAGATAATGATCACATGATTTTTGTCCTTAGTTCTCTTAATGTCACATATGACATTTGTTTTATGTATATTGAACCATCTTTCATCCTGGGATGAATCCTTCTTGGTCATGATGTATTATCTTCTCAGTGATGTGCTGGATTCTGTTTGCCAGTATCTTACTGAGGTTTTTTTGCATCTATATGAATTAAGAATATTGGCCTGCAGTTTCTCTCTCTCTCTCTCTCTCTCTCTCTCTCTCTCTCTCTCTCTCTCTCCTCCTCTCTCTTTCTCTCTCTCTCTCTGTCTCTGTGTCCCTCCATCTCTGTCTCTGTTTCTGTCTCTGTCTCTGCCTTCCCTCCCTCCTTCCCTCTCTTTCAGTTGGATCCTTAGTTTTGGTATCAGGGTAATGCATGTTTGCAGAAATGAGGTTGAGAGTATGGCTTCCATTTCTTTTTCATTAAAGAGTTTGAAAAGGACTAGCATTAGTTCTTTAAAGTTCTTATAGAATTCAGCAGTAAATCCATCAGGACCTGGACTTTTCTTTGTTGGTAATTATTTTTTTAATTCGTACATTTCATTTTCTGATACTGGATTATTTATAATTTTTATAACTTCTTGCTTCAGCTTTTGTAATTCATATTTATCTAGCAATCTGTCTGCCCTCTTAGTTTTCCAGGTTCCTTTTTTTGCATCTATATTAATTAAGAATATTGGCCTGCGGTTTCTCTCTCTCTCTCTTTCTCTCTTCCCCTATCTCTTTCTCTCTCTCTCTGTCTCTGTGTCCCTCCATCTCTGTCTCTGTCTCTGTCTCTCCCTCCCTCCCTCCTTCCCTCTCTTTCAGTTGGATCCTTAGTTTTGGTATCAGAACTGGTACAGGTTCCTTTTTCTTTTTTTGGTAATGGAAATCAAACTCATGACCTTTTACTTGCAAGGCAGGCACTGTGCTACTGAGCTATATCCCTGGCCTAAGTACAATTTCTTAAAGTAGGTAGTTATCAGTAATGACAATATCATCAAGCAGACTAGAAAATGACAAGCTGTGATAAGTAATATTTAACTATTGGCACAAGATTTTAATAGTTATATAACAAAATTTAAGACAAAAAATTATAGATAGGAAATGTACATTCAGTAGAGCAATTTTACCCTAGGGAAGAAAATTTTAAAATAAGAAGCAGAAAAAATATAGGGATTTAAAAGAAGAGAAACTAAAGCAAAAATGAAGGACAGGAAGATTACCTAAATCTCAGAAACTAGGTGAAGACATGAGGGAAACAAACAAACAAACAAAAAAACCAAAAAGAAAAAACGAAAAACAATGTTCCCACTCAAAAATATAAAAATGAAAAAAAAAATGTCTCTGTGATTTGAACCCTGTGGTCATCTCTGGGATATAAATACAGTTTTGTGGCAATGTCCAATTCAGAGTGGGACTTTGGAGGTAGACAAAGGAGTCAGAGCCCAGAGCTGTGCCAGGCAAGTTCGCAATAGGATTAGGGCAGAGTCCATTCAGTCCATTTCCACAGGGGATCAGGCTGGCCCTGGCTTTTAGTCTTGGGGTGGGGCTTTAGTCATTTAGCTTGTAACAGTTTGGATGTCTCCTACCGACCTGACCAAGGATCCCTGATCCTGGATGTCTCCTGTGGTTATTGCTTAGCCAATCACTATGGGAGTTTAACACTGGGACCCCTGAGATGAAGTAGATCAGTGGCTGCTGAGTATGAGGTTCAGTCAGCCTCCCTAAAATGGTGTCTGACTAAAGCACTCTCTCTGGGGGACACAACAGTCACTTGTACTAGAGTCATTCATCAGCAATTATAGCATACTGCATCCACTGTTCTGTTCCACTGGTGCACTTATCCCTGAAGGCCCCTGGAGTCCCCCACTTCCACTGTGTCTCTGCAGATTTGATCTTCCTTTCTCTTACTACAAGCCAGGAGCTGGAGAGAAAGTGGCCAGTTACCCCTTTTTTCTGTGTTGTGATCTGTCTCTTCAATTTGTCTATGTGTTCCAATTTTCCCTTTCAGTTCTTCCTGAGTCCCAGGAATCTACTACCTTCTTCTTTTCTTTCCCAATTTGTTATTTTCCAGTGTCTGGATTCTGAATCTTTGAGAGGTTGATTTGTTGCTGCTTACTTCTCTGCCATCTTCCCCAAAATCCCTCATGTATTTATTTTCTGAGTCTTCAAATGTGTACCCAATCATACATTGAGGAAATTGTTGACATCCTAGTTTCAGCCTTTCAACTTAATGACACTACCTAATTGTCTAACCCACACTAAAAACTATTTAGGAACACTCTGATTTGTTTGCATATTTCTTATAGCACTGCCTTGGCTCAAATGGAATTCTCTTTACCATGCATTAACTGATAAAGGATCTATTACAGTGCAGGGCACACATTTGGTGATGAACAAATACTACTTTCCCTTATTTTTTCCACATTCTTAGCGTATCATTTTAATGGTGAGAAAAAAGTATTAAGAATAATTTGAGAAGCTGGATTCCATTTATTTAAATTTCATCTAAAAGAAAATTGAAAACTGCACAATGTCATAGGTAGAATTCTGTGTGTGTCTCCAATATTCCCTATCTGTGGAGTATACATCCTGTGTAAGCCTTTCCTTCTGAGAATGACTGTAACCCATGAATATGAATAATCTCTCCTTTGATTCAGTTGCATTCAGTGGCAAAGATGATGGTATAATTTACCTTGGGATTAAATGATATGACTCTATAGCATGCTGGAGAAAAACCTGCTTTCTTTGCAGAAGTAAGATCCATGTTATAAGAGGATCATACAGTATCTTGGTTACTTTTCTTGTTGCTGAGACAAACCACCCAACCCCTAAAGTTAAAAGGTTTTGGCCCATACTCTATGGAGGTTTCAGTCCATAGTTAACTGTCCTAAAGCAAGATGACATGACTGAGGAGCATCACTAAAGGAGGAACAGACAGTGGTGTGGCAGGACAAGCAAAAGGCAGTAAGCAACAAGCAAGGACAAAAACAAAGGCAGTAGGCATGCCTTCTTTCCATTCCTTATATTCCATCCAGGGTACCTGCTCTTGAGCAGGTAGCACTTACACCCAGCCCATCTTGGGACAACCTTAATCCTAGCAGCACATTTTTTTTTCTTTTTATATATTTGATACAGGGTCTCACTACACAGCTTGGACTCATATTGATCTTCCTGTTTCAGCCTCCCCAGCATTGGAGTTATGGGCATACATTACCATGCCTGGACTTGGTCATTGGTTCAGTATGCCCCCGGGGCAGAGTTGATGTAGCATGTGGGACTAAGAATTGAACCCTGGTCCCTATGCTTGCCAAAACAGATGCATAGTCTGCTGAGCTATCTCACTGGCCCTTAGCATCATAAACCCAGAATCACATCCTTAATCCCAGAATCACTCCTTATCAATGACTAAATGAGGCTTTGGGGGGACATTTAGATACAAGCTATAACACATGGCTAGGATCTCAAAGTGACCTCCCAAAGCTGACAGCAATCCCTGACAACAACCAACCAGGAGCTAGGGGTAATATTTCAAGCCAAAAGAGAACAAGAACTACAGAAGGGTTGCTTCCAGAATGCAGTTGTGAAAACCACTGCTACAGCCAAGGTGGCAGAAGCAAAAACGTCAGCTTTATTGCCACTGGACACATAAACTTGGGCTGGGCACACCAGCTGGCCATCTGATTGCAAATTGGGGGTCAACCAAAAAGAGCCTACAAGAAAAACATGAGGTGGCAGTTGCAATGCGAAGGCACTCTGCACACCCTGGTTGTGACACGCTGGCACCTGGATGAGAGCACAGGATCACTGCCTGGGGGATGGGAGCCCTGAAGAGCAGGAGACATATTCCTTGTTGCTGGGACAAAATGCCCCCGACACACCCTAAATGAAGAGAGGGTTGTTTTAAGTTTTTATTTTAGAAGTTTTAGACCTCACATGGTCAGTAACAGGGTGGAAAGTCTGGGCAAAGAAAAGCTTCTCTCCTCTTGGTGGGCATGGAAGGAAGTCACCCTCAGACATGGGAGGGAGCAGGAAGGGAGGGAGCTGGACCCCTCCAGGTCATGTCCCCAGTTAGGACCTCATCTGCTAAGATTTCCACCTCCTGAAAGCAAGGAAGCGACTCTGCTTCCCCCATAACCCAGGCACCTTGCAAAGGCTCTGCCTCAGAGCATGTGGCCTTGAGGGGACACCCCAGATCTAAACCATAACACCTCTGTTATTCAGTTTAGCTTTCTGAGGCTTCAGTTATCTGAAGTCAATTGGAATCCAAAAAGATTGCATGGAAATCCCAGCAATAATTCAAAAGTTTTATATCACCTGCTGTCCTGAGCAGATAAAATTTCACACTGTTCCACTCTGTCCTGTCTGGGATTTGACTGTTGGTGGAATAAATTCATGCATTTGCTGTCATCAGTTACTTAACAGCCATCCTGGGGTATCAGATCGCCTACTGCAGTGTCTTTTGTGCACCCTGGTCCTGGGCACACTGACAGCTGTGTGCACATGGAAGGGAGAGAGGGTCTCTCATTCAAGGGAAAACCTGTTACATAAGAGTTGTGCTCAAGTAATTTCTTTTCCTTAATGGTGATCTAAAAGCACAAGAGTGGTGATGTTGGAAATTCATATATGCTCAAAGGAAGGTATAAAGTGCTTGCTTACTTTGAGTGAAAAGATGAAAGTGTGGTGAGATATTTTGTGAGAGAGACCACCTTCATTTGTCTTTTTTTTTTTTTTTTTTTTTTTTTTTTCAGTACTGGGGATTGAACTCAGGACCTTATGCTTGCCCGGCAACGGGTTATGCCACTGAGCTATATCCCCAGCCCCATTTACCCTGTATTACATTATTATGGTTTGGATCTGCAGTGTCCCTGCTGGGAGGAAATGGAGCCTTTAGGAGACAGGACCTAGGGGGATGTAGTGAGTTCACTGGGAGTGTGGCTGTGTAGGGCATTTTAGGATCTCAGCTCCTCTCTTTGCTTTCTCACAACCATGAGGTGAGCAGTTTCACTCCACTGTACAGCCCCTTCCACCACACGCTGCCTTGCAACAGGCTCAAAAGAAGTAGAGCAGGTGATTGTGCATCGGAACCTCTGAAACTGAGCCAAAATAAACCTGTATTCTGTAAATCATGTTTCCCAAGGATTTTGTCAGAGTGACAGAAAGTTGATCAGCACAGGGATTTTGCTATAATTATTCTATTGTATTGGTTATTTTTAATCTCTTACTGTGCCTAATTTATAAACCATAATAGATATACATACAGAAAAAGTGTCTAGGGTTTAGTACTTCTGCAGTTTCAGGCATCTAGAAGGGTCTTTGAACCATGCCCCATGAACAAGATAGGGGTCTACTATGTAATACTCTAAGGCAGAAAATACTAAATACAATTAACAGTCACATCCCAGGATTATGTTGTCCTGATCCTTGCTTTTATTAGTCGTGAATAAACACTTTTAAGAAGGTGCACTATAATGCCAATAAAAGGTGTTTTCTAGTAAAATAGGAGACCAAATCATGAAAAAGGAAGATAGAGGAATTGAGGGAAAAGACCAAATGTGTAGGAGCAGAGCGTAGGAAAGAACATGCTAGTCTCCGAGTTCTGACCTTTTGCGTGTCCTTTTTCCCTCAAGAGAATTAAGCTTCAGTCAGGGATACAGCTCAGTGGTCTAAGCATCTGCCTGGAAACCACAAAGACCCAGATTCAGTCCTTGGTACCGCATGGTTACCAGAACCAGGTGTGGTACCAACATCTGTAATCCCAGCACTGGGGAAGCTGAGACAGAAGGATCACCATGAGTCTGAGCTGTGTAGTGAGACCCACCCCTCCCCCCAAAAAAAGAAATTTAAAAAAGCAAAACTCACCTTCTGCGAAGAAAAAGCCAGACAGCCAAGAAAGCAGCTGGACGGTCAATTCTGCAGTATCTGTGTTATAAAAGCTATTCCATGTGACTAAAACCAAGCCACCCCTTGGTAATAAAACTATTCTGAATAAAATGAGTTATTTTGTTTTTGTCTGCTGCAGCAGCAGGCTGTGCTATTGCTGTGTACTAGAAATCTTAGCGTGGCTGGTTTTGTCTGAGAATCTAAGGCAAAATTAGAATTTGGCTCCAAAATATTGGCTTCCCAGAGGTTTCTTGAAGCTCATTTAGTTGATGATTTTTTCATGTGTCTGAGTGATTTAAGAGTAATGGAGATCTATGTCATAGTGCACATTCTTTCTCCACTTGGAGAATGAGTCATTGGTTACTCTGTGAAGGAAACACAGATGATGCCTTATTTGGAGAATTGGGAAGATGCTTGTCTCTTTTAGGTACTGTTGAGTTCACACTAAAATCATAGGTCCTGTTACATTATAAACATGAATTACACAGGCTAGCAGTGTGGCTCAGTGGTAAGGCATTTACTCAGCAAGCATGAGACCCTGCGTTTGACACACAGTATTTCCAAAATATGTATTATGTAATGCTATAAAAGGACAGTACCTGGAACAGTTTCACTGTTCTTTCTGCCTGAAATTTCTTTAGATTCATCTTCCAGTTTATTTCCATTCTTTAGCAAAGTGATTTTTCTTAAAGTCCAAACTAAAAAATGGAAAGTTGCCTTGCTTTATTTATTTACCTATCTATGCATCTGGAGTTTGATTCTTTAGTTTCCTTTACCTTTCCATCTCTGATCCATTAGCATCCTGTGAGCAGTGCCCAGCACAGCCCAGACCTATCTGCTTCTCAGTGTCTCTACCTCTAATGCCCCTGCGTGGGGTCATTGTCCCCTTGCTGCTTTCTCCGCTTGCAATGCTGATCCCTTTTTCTGTTACACAATGTTAATCTGCCCTAACTGCCCTCACTGGGCACCAAGTCTGGGGCTCAAACAGCAGAAATTTACTTTCTTACACTTTGGGAGGCTACAAAGCCCAGATTGCGGTTGGCTTCTGAACCATCAGGACTGGCTTCTGGTGAGCTTCCTCTTCTTGGCTTGTAGGCTACTGTCTTCCATTTTTCCCCTTGTCACCTTTGGTTGGTGCAGGTAGAGAGAAAGAGAGAAAAATTACTGTCTTCTCATGAGGATACAAGTCCTGGTGAATTACCGTCCTCATACAGTTACATAGGCAGTTGGAGCTTCAACATGTGAACTGAGGAAAGGGGAAAGTACAAAACAGTTCATAACAGTTACACTGATATTTAAAAAGCTAAAACCAGGTCATAGTTACTCCTTTATGAAATCCCCTTATTACTCTGAAAATGGAGTCCAAAGTCCTTGCCCTGACTCACAAAATTCCTGCTGCCATCTCATCAAATGCCACCGTACCACACACCTTCAGAGGACATAGTTGTCATATAATACAATAGGATCGTTTAATGCAGGGACCCCCATCATTTCCATTTCCAATACATATTGATATATAGCCAGAAAGCTCCCTGCTGTGGTCACTTGCAGAAGCAGAAGGAATCCCCACCAAAATCTGGTCCACATTAATGATGCCACACTCAGACCAAGAAGGCACGAAACCTGTATTACTTTCATAAATGAGAGCTTTGGAGAAAACAGGACGGGCTTCCCATGCAAATCTGGCATCCTTGGAGAGACTAAGTTAAGGCCACTGGTCTGGGTTCCTACTGTGCCTACAAAAGGTACAGAGAGAGTGTGACAGTTTGAACCCTACATGTCTTCAAAGAGCCACATGCTAAATGTGTGGAGGTGCTCTTCAGAGGTGGTGGAACCTTTAGAGGTTAGGGGCTAGGGCAGGAAAGAAGTCATTGGGGTATGGCCTTGAAGGACAGCGGGGACCCTGCCTTCTCCTCTTCATCTTTGCTTCCCACCCACACTAAGGTGATCAGACTCTCTGTCCTGATACTGCCTCACAGGCAATAGAGCCCAGTGACTATGGTGGGAACTTCTAAAACTATGAGCCAAAATAACGTTTTATTCCTTATATTCATCTGGTTATTTTTTTATTGAGAGGTGAGCATGAACACAGTCCTCCTCAACCACAAATTAGGAGGTCAAGTTTCCCACATGTGGGGAAATTGCTGGGGTCCACCTCCCAAGTGTGCGATGAATGAGCCTGAGCCTCGTGCTGGGAAAACCACCTTTGGGATCGCAGCATCTCCCTGCCAGGCAGGTGAGTGTTCTCCGGTGTCTTGTCTTGGCAACAGAAAGCTAATGAACAGGGGCAGCAAGGGAAGGGGTCTGTATGGGCTTCGTTTTCCATCAGCGTTAGGAAGGGGGCGTATTGGATCTTCCCATTTGCTTGTCCAACTGTGGGTACAAGAGGAAGGGAAAAAGAGAAACTTAAAAGCCTTCAGCAACAATCATTAGAAAAAGAAGTCCAATTTCTTATTAGTATTTTCTTTCTCCTCTTCTTTTTCAAGAGATCTTGAATGTATTTAGCCTTTCCTCTTCTATAGAACTTTGTTTTTATTTATTTTTTGTTCTTTTGATAAAGGGTTTTGTTCTTTTGAAAAACTTGCTACACAATTTGGACTCCCATGGAGACACCACCCTAGAATGACTCATCACCTAAAGGGTGCAATAGGAAACTGAAGAAGGATGGAGCAGTCCACTTCCTCAGAGCTCAGGTCTTCGCCAGCTCGGAGGTCATCGCCTGGTTTCTAGTGTGAACTCTTTGGCCTCCCACTTGGATCCTTCAGCCTTCTGGTGTAGACTCATCAGCCTCCTGTCGCAGACCCACTGGCCTCCTGATTTGGACTTGCACAGAACAGTGCAGTGAGCTCCAAACCTGGAGCTGAATCCTTCAGTCTTGGGAGTGCAGAGGCCCTCTGTACGCTTCCTCATCCAACTCTGTGGCTGACCGTTGTAAGCCAGTCTTACAATTTCTTATACATTTGTACATCTTGTGTTACATCTATTCCTTGTGTTATATCTGTTCCTCTAGTAAAACACTGACTGATACAAAAGGATATCTTTCCATTTTCTGAAATCCTCTTTGACCTCTTTTTTCAGAGTATTGTAATTTTCATTGTATAGATCCTTTACTTCCTTTGTTAGATTAATTGCTAAGTATTTTATTTTTTGGATTCTATTATGAAGGGTGTTGTTTCTCTAATTCCTCTCTCAGTGAGTTTGTTGTTTCTCTGTACAGGAATGCTATTGATTTTGGGATGTTGGGTTTGTATCCTGCTATTTACAGATTTTTTTCTTATATAAGAAATATTATATAATGTTATTTGCTCCTGAGATTAAACCTAACTTAGGTATGGTATTTTTAAAAAATTATTAACCTATTTTTCTTAATACATGTTTGCAGTACATTACTACATTTATCATGGGGAGTTTGTACGTGTACATGACATCTGCAAGACAAGGATAATTTTGTTTCTTTCTAGGCAGTATTTATATGTCTGATTGCTATTTCTTCTCTCAAAGGCCTGGTAATGTCCTCAAGGATGTCACTGAAGAGACATGGTGCTCATGAGCATCCCATCCTTATCTGAGTTCTCAAAATGAGTGAATTTCCCCATTATAATGGATATTCGTAGGTCTTTGTGAAGACTTTTTCAGTTTAAAGAAGTTTCTAATTCTAGTTTGCTGAATTGTTTATTATGAATGGGTATGAACCTATTAAATGATTTTATGATGCTTTGATTAAACACATTATATATTCCTGAGATTAAACCCAAGTTGGCTATGGTATTTTTTAATTATTAACCTATTTTTCTTGATACTTGTTTATAGTACATGATTACATTTATCATGGGAAGCTTGTATGAGTACATGACACACCATAATTCATCCTTTTGTCCCTTTCCTTGCCCATCTTTCCCATTTCCCACCAACTCTTTTTCTTTCCATTTGATAAAGCTCTATTTTTGTTTGTTTTTCTTTTCATGATTTCACTTACATGAGAAACGTAAACATAAAAAGTAAAACAAAAAGATAATAGAAAATAGGGAGTTATTTTTCAAATCAGAAAGAAAACAAGAGTTGAAAGGGGATGAAGAAGGAATGAAATAAGGGTATTTAAAAAAGAGAATCAAAGAACACAGTGTAGTCTGTTTTTAAAATACAGAGTAGGAATCTATAATCCAAACAGATTGAAATCTGAAACCCAAACTCTTTTTTCCTCAAATTTTATCAGTATATGTTTATTATGTAACACATAATAAAAATATTCATCACAGAGGGGTTGATATATATACATATAATACCTTGATCATTTTTACTGTTTCCTATTCTTCTCTTCTATCCCTTTACCAATAAAGAGTAGCCATCTTTATATCTTGTGATCGGTTTGGGCTTGAAGTTCTTAGTGGTAGAATGACAGCCGGTGGTCAACCCCGGATGAATGGAACCATTGTGGTGCGGAGTGTGGGAGACCCACCTGAGGATCTCCCACAGAGATCCTGCTGGTCACATAAGAGGCTGCTATAAGGTGCAGTTAGGGAGCTGCTGGTTCTCCTGGGGCTGTTGGTCTTTTTGGAGGAGCTGGTCATTCTGGCTTTAGGAGATTGGGATCTTGCTGTCACTGAGGATGGCTGGGATACTTTTACAGTGAGCTTTGATCTTTACTGTGAGCACTACTGCCTAGCTCCAGTGCATACCCCTTGGGGTACAGGCACAGAGCCTTCATCCTGCTGACACAGACTTTTTAGCTTCCCCCGCTGACCTTTGAGTCTTCTCATCATAGATCCTTGATACAGTCTTACCTGAGACACTGTCATGGGCTCCATCTGGACTAGGGATGGCACAGCTATGGGCTCCAGGTCTCCAGCTGGACTCGCCCAGGACATTGCCTTGGGATGCAGGCCCTCAGCTGGATCCTTTTGGTCTTTACAGTGTGGACAGATTTCCTGTACTGTGCTCGTATTCGACTCTTTGGGTGACTATTATAAAACAATCTTAAAATTATGTGTCTCAAAATAAGACAGTCACCCTTGCTAGCTTGGGGTCTCTGTTTGAAGGGAGAATAATTTTTTCATCTTTTCACTTTTAGTCTATGCACTTTCTTGTGGATGAGCTGTGACTCCTATAGGCTACATATGGTTGCATTTTCTTTGTTATACAAGCTATCAATCTGGGTCTTTTAATTGGAGAGTTGACATCAAGAGATAGTATTGTAAGTTGTTTATTGCAAAATGGTTATTGCATTATTTTTCTAGTACCGATTCCTTTATTTTTTTCCTTTTGTGTCGTCCCCCAGCAGGATGTATATGTTTCCTTGGGCTCTTTGGTGCTTATGACCTCCCTTTCTCCATCTAGGATTCATTTTAACATTTTCTACATGCCGTTTTAGTGGCGATGGGTTTCATTGGAATATTTTTTTTGTTGTTGTGGAAAGTTTTTCTCTGTGAATTTCAAAGGCTAATTTTGTAGGATAAGAATGTCTGTCTTGGCAGTTATTTTCTTTTGGGCTTAAAAAACTCCAAGCACTTTTGACCTTTAAACTTTCTGCTGAGAAATCCTGTTATTATAATAGGCTTGCTTTCTAGGTTACCTCCTGTTTCTTGCTACACCTTTTTCTATTTTTTTTTATTAAACTTTTGGAATTTTGATCATAATATGTTGTGGAAAAGTTCTTTTCTAGTTATGGCTAATTGAGGTCTTATATTTCTCTTGTACTTGGATATTCAATTATTTCCCTGGATTTGAAATTTTTTTCTACTGTAATTATAGTGAATACATTTTTTATACATTCTGAGTACTCTTTGAGATTTTCCTTTATTCCTGTAACTCCAAATGTTGATTTTCTCTTCAATCATATAATCACGGTTGGATCCAGGTTGCATGGTGTATTGTCATTTTTAGGCTACCATTTGGTTTATGATCTACCATATCCACCTTGTCTTCTGACAGGATAGAATTCTGCCATCCATGACTTCCATTGACTTTTTCAAATCATCTCTTTCTGCTTGCTTTATTTTCAGAATAAAATGAGAGAGAAAAAAATAGGAAAAAAGAAACAGAAACAAAAACAAAAAAGTCCCAATACAGAGAAAAAGTGAAATGAGTCCAAAACCTTCCTTTCATGCATCTGAGTGAATGGCCTCTTCCTGGGGCCTGCAGTACAGGAATCCAGTAGATATGGTGGAGGATGGTGAGTCACAATGAGGGCCTACTTTGTTTCCCTGCCTACTTTTTGCTGTGTAAATGGTGAGTCAGTCCTTCCTCACCTTTTCTGGAGAACCTGGTCAGCCAATGGTGTCATTCTGCGTTAGGGCCATCTTCACTCAAGCAGTATGGGTGCTTAGTGTTTATGTCCTCTTACCCATTCCTGTTCACTGCTGTCTCCCAACTAGGTTTAGGGATGGTGGGCTCATGAGCTACTTCCCTACTCCAAAGTATCTCTGTCTATACACCCAGGATGTGGCAAATGTACAAGTTAAGGTGCACCCCCGATCACACTGGTGGATAAATTGTCAACAATGGCACAGGCCTGTAATCCCAGCACTCGGGAGGCTGAGGCAGGAGGATTGTTGTGAGTTCGAGACCAGCCTGCGCTACAAAGTGAGCTTAAGGCCAGCCTGAGCTGCATAGTGAGACCCTGCCTCTAAAAGACAAAAAAAAAAAAAAAAAAAAAAAAAAAAAAAAAAAATAGACCATTGATCTCTGTGCTGGAAGTAGGCATGAAGGGAGGCCAAGAAATATGCAGGGCTTAATGCTCATACTTTCCAACCCATCCCTCTTAGGAAGTTACATGTGATTGGCCTGGCTTCTCTCCAGAGGGTGGGAACACCATGTCCTTTCCAACCTGATGCCGTCACTGTGTACGCTGCTCAGAGAATCTGCTAGCTTACCCTTCTCTACAACTGCATCTTGTGGTCATTTCCCATCCAGTCATGGTTTCAGTCCACGGTTGGTTTGCTCCAAAGTAGAAACTTTGTGGTGGAAAGGTATGTCAGAGTAAAGGTATTTAGTTATTTAATTTCGGCTGGAAAGTAGAGCAGAAAGAAAAGAGGCCCACAATAATATATAGTATTCGAGTAAAGTCTGCACGATACAGACACAACCAAAAGTATGCTATAGTAACCTGTGAGTTGTTTCTGAATTCAATCAATTTGACATGTTACAGTTAATGATCACAACTGGGCCAATAATTTCTTCATGAATGGGTGACAAAGAGAAAGGAGATAGGCTTTTGATTCATTCAAGAAAGTGTTTAAGTTCTGGATTTCCCATTTACTAGAAGTGAAACTTTGGAAACATCACTATCACCAAATGTGTTTTCTGATATGGAAAGGAGGATAATATATCCATGAAGAACAGTTGTAATATTAACTATGCATATACTACTGTATAAAACTATGGGTTTGGGGGCCAGGGAGATGGCTCAGTGGAATAAGTGCTTCCCTGGCAAGCACAAGGGCCTGGGTTCAATCCCCGGTTCTGCAAAAATAAATAAATAAATAAATAAATAAAACTATGGGTTTATCATATATATCAATACACAGTATATATCCTATCATATGGTTCAGTGTCTTTCACATACTCACCAGCATCATTCAACTGTGATTTTCAGACAAGAGTAGGTGCATTCTGGGTGATATGGCTATAGACGCTACTGTGATTATCATTACTAGTGTTATTAATGTTACTGTTTTAAGACAACAGATAGCTCTCAATTACTTGATCTTTAGCTGAATAGGGAATACACCAAGGGTTGTTCATTTAAATGTTTACTTACTTCAAATCAATGACCTCAGCTTAGTTATTGTCCTTCAAAAGACCTATTTAGTAATCTCCACAATATAATACTCTAACAGGGCAAGATGTTTCTGTTTTTTGGGTTGTTTTTTCTCTTTCTGTTGAGTTGTTCCCTTTACCAGTATATATTGGCCATCTTTTTAAGTAGTACAATCATCTTAACTATCCTTTGTATATACATACATGATTTTTATCCTTTCTTTTTTTTCCTTTCTTTTTCTTTTCCCTCATCCCAATTGTTTATTCTTTTTGCTGTGTTTGGTTTAAATTTGACTATTTTATTAAAATATTTTGTTCTGTATTATTTTTGTCTCATTGTACTCTATCCCATCTGGGTTCAGGATGGACCTGGATTTATCCTATTTTTACATGGGGCAGTTAGGTCCATGTAAAGGAATCACTTCTCATGTAAACTAATATTTACACAAGATCTACAAAAGTGAATCCTGAAGATATTAGTGCACTGAAGAAAGACTATCCCATTGTAATTAAAATAGCTTTTAATGTCTATGTCTTTAGAATGCACAGACAACTATTAACAGGGCCCAGGATCTAGCTCAATGGCACAAAATCCTCCTGGCAAGTGCAGGGTCCTGAGTTTGATTCCTATTACAAAAAAAAAAAAAAAAGAAAATGCTGAAACAGTTGTCAACAATATTTAAATTTAACATAAACATATGTTTTGTTAATATAAAAATCTATATCCCTAAGAATTGTAAAAGAAATCCTCTCTTGGAAAATATGTAATAAAGATTGCTGAACAAATCAGTTAGTAATACTAATAAAAATGTAGAAAAATCAACATGATAAACTTATCTGAGTGAATGGCAAGGATAGGACACAAAAGTACTGTTTTAATATTTTGCTACGGTATATTTTGGAGGCAAAAGAGCACATGAGACTACTCTGAAGAATTAAAGTTGCAGTTGGATTATTGTTTATACTGAAATAATTTTTTTTTTTACTAACTTTACCCTCAGTAATGATATTTGTCAAAGATCTACCAGTCAGTGGTCATTAGAGAAACACATTTAATGTAAAATAGACAAGTATATAAAGCCACGCAGAGTAAGGTGTGGAAGAGTACAAAAGGGCCATCTGTGCACTAGAGTTCATAAAGATGCATCAAAGGCCTGGAGCTCACTGTAGTATCCCATGCAAGTCCATATCAGGAGGCCAAAGTGCTTGCGATGGAAAGCTGAGGAATCTACTCTGGTCTAATGGTCCATATATTTGTGTCAGCTTGGCTGGATCCACTCCAAAGTTCCATACTTTGGGCTGTGGAGGTCCCACCCCATGGGGTGCAGAAGGGCCTGCGCATCCCCCAGAATGAATCAACAGAAAAAGGGAATACAATGGGGCTGAGGAAGGATTCAACATTCCACTTCCTCTGAGAAGCTTCAGTCTTCACAGTCAGCTTGGACCTTATCTGGCTTCCACCGCAGATTATTTGGCCTCTGGCTTGGATCCGTTAGCTTCCATTGGAAATTCTTCAGCTTTCTGTTGCAGAACCAAAGACTTGCATGGAACCACTGCAAGATCTTGGGACTGACTCCTTCAGTCTTGGGTGTGCAGATGCTCTCTGCACGCTTCCTCATCTGATTCTGTGGCTGACCCTCATAAGCCAATTTTGTAATTCCTTGTACATTCTTACATTTTGTGTTATATGTGTTCCTCTAGTAAAATCCTGACTAATACAGCTGGAAATTAGGAGACACCCAAGGTAAGGGTGAAGACTGGCACTCCTCTGAAGAAACAGAAGCAAGCCTCCCTTCTTCGGCTCCCTGTCATTCACATGACAGTCCTACCCATATTGAACCATCCTTGCATCCCTGGGATGAATCCTACCTGGTCATGGTGTATGATCTTCTTGATGATTTGCTGTATTCTATTTGCCAGGATTTTGTTGAGTATTTTTGCATCTATGTTCATGAGGGAGATTGGCCTGTAGTTCTTTTTTGTTTGTGTCTTTCCCTGGTTTTGGAATGAGTATTATACTTGCCTCCAAAAATGATTTTGGGAGGACTTTTTCCTTTTCAATTTCGTTGAAGAGTTTGTGGAGTGTGGGGATTATATCTTCTATAAATTTCTTGTAGAATTCAGCTGTGAATCCATCAGGCCCTGGACTTTTCTTTGTCGGTAGGCTTTTTATTACGTTTCGAATTTCGTTGGCTGTTATCGGCTTATTGAGAGCTGTAATATCTTCTTGATTCAGTTTTGGTAATTTGTACCTTTCAAGGAATCTGTCCATTTGTTCTGTGTCTTCTATTCTGTAAGCGTAAAGATTCTCGAAGTAACTATTGATAATCTTCTGAATTTCCACTGGGTCTGCGGTGATTTCACCCTTTTCATTCCTTATAGCTTGTACTTGAATTTTCTTTTGCCTCTTTTTGATGAGGTTGGCAAGAGGCTTATCAACTTTATTTAGTTTTTCAAAGAACCAACTTTTTGATTTGTGGATTCTTTGAACTATTTTTTTCATCTCAATTGAGTTAATTTCTGCTCTAATCTTTATGATTTCTTCCCGTCTTTGCGCTCTGGGTTTTGTTGGCTCTTCTTTTTCTAGTTGTTGGAGGTACAACATTAAGGTGCTAATTTGTTCCCTTTCTGTTTTCCTAATGTGTGAGTTCATAGCTATGATTTTCCCTCTAAGAACTGCTTTCATTGCATCCCATAAATTCCGGTAAGTTGTACTTGAATTTTCATTGAATTGTACATATTGTTTAATTTCTTGTTGAATTTCTTCTGCAACCCATTGATTACTGAGTAGGGTGTTGTTTAGTTTCCATGAATTTAGCGAGTTTTTCTGGTTTCTTTTGTCATTTATTTCCAATTTCATTGCATTGTGGTCAGATAGTATGCATGGGATAATTTCTATTTTCTTGCATATACTTAGGCATGACCTCTGGACTAGTATGTGGTCTATTTTGGAAAATGACCCGTGTGCAGCTGAAATAAAAATGTGTATTCAGCTGTTTTTGGGTGGAACACTCTGTATATGTCCACCAGGTCCATTTGTTCCAAGCTCTGGTTCAGTTCTGCTACTTCCTTGCTAATTTTTTGTCTGGTTGACCTATCTTTTTGAGATACAAGGCCAGCCAACATTTTGGCCCTAGCCTTTCGAGGTCAGTGAAGACTCAGGACATAGGAGAACCTATACAGCAACATCATGAAACTCAGGTGAGCTCCAAATTTTCTGAACAAGGAGATTATGGAGCCACAGAGGAAAGAGATTGAAGTTCTATAGTGTGCCTGGGGAGAGTCACATTAAGAAAAAACTTTCTCTGAAGCTCTCACAGAGAGCAAACTGGTCAAGCATTGGCCATGACTCATCCACATGGATGACACAGACAAAGGATCTACAGAATAATGTATAGGACTACAAGATAAACCCTGAGAGGATTTCACTGACCACATAAGAAATATAAAGTTCATGTGTTGGTATATAAGTCTTGATCTGTCTAAGTCTTACCCATCCAGCAGAAAAGTATAAAAATGAAGTATACATCATGGGGCCATAATATTAAGCTGAGCTATAAATGGCTATGGTCTACAACTTCTTTGAATAACTCACTATTGTTGTGGAATGCTGGACTGTGTTGGACTGTGGTGTCGAGTTCAAGTACCTAAGTTAGTTGAATGACAGTGGAGTGCCCACCTTTGACAGGTGTAGACAAAGGAAGGGGTATAGAAAGAAAAAATCATGATGTGTGTGTATAGACAGTACAGTTGGGATAGATAACGCTGTGCTTCTACATAATCCTATGAGTGCAAGATCTGCACTAATGGTGGCTGGACAGGATATTATGTCGGCTTCTAGTACTACGGTCATCCACTAGGAAAATAACTATTGAATTTTTGATATAATTCATGTATAAAAAATAAGATAAGCAAGCAGCTACACTCTTAATTTACTGATAAGAGACATCTGCTAAAATAATATCTGTAAATATAATATCATGTATGCACCTTGTACGATACCAAAACATTATGGGAACAGTTTGCAATGTATTAATTTATCTAATCTGTCTTGTTAAGGTGTCTTGAAACTGTCTGATTGACATTTGTAGTTCAATAAAATAAAAATTAAAAAAAAAAAAAGACAGTCCTACCCAGGCTCTTCTGTCTTCAGTAAATCCCCTCAGCCACACCCAGAATTATGCTGATCCAAATTGTTGGGCATTTCTTACTCAAATTGACACAATCAGCTAACTATCACAGTAGCCATTTGTCTTTTCTCTTTTAAAAAACATTTTATTAGTACCTTTGAGGTTCATAATTCATCATGGGAAGATGATATACATAATTCAGCATTAATTCCTTTTTCTATCTGCCCTCCCACTGTCTCGGTTCACTTTCATTTTGCAAAAGTTCTATCTCCCTGTTTTCTACTATCTATGTCTTATTTGCTCTTCAATTTATATTCTGTATTTCTCATATAAGGGAAATCATGCAACATTTAACCCTGTGTGTCTGATTTATTTCACTTAACATGGTTTTGTGGTGCTATTCATTTTTCTATGACTGAAATTTATCCTTCTGTGTGGCAGAATAGTAAAAACCGCACATACAATTTGACTTAGCCAAGTTTTTGTGAGTCACACACACACAATAAAAATGATCAATAAAATGAGCCATGCAGAGAGAAACACCTCCTTGGTGGAAGGAAGCCCACTGACTGAAGTCCTAACACATACGAAGGATGCTGTGTACTGCTCCTAGCAGCACTTGCTGCCTTTGTTATGGGAGTCTTGCAAACATGCTGTCCACTTTACTTGCAAAGTGTTTGAGTGTTTATCTGTGTTGTGGGTGGGTAGAGATTGCTAGTAGGAACTTCTTGCTGTTCTCCTGTCCTACAAAGTTAGCATTGTCAGGGCCCAGTTCAGCCTTCTCTGATATAAAACCATATGCCTGACATCCTCTAAAATGAAAGAGAACAAAAGGTCACTAACTCTGTCAAATAGAAATTTTATTTTATTTTTTTGGTGGTACCAGAGATTGAACTCAATACCCTGAGCTTGCCAGACAAGCACTTATTCCACTGACCTATCTCCCCCAGAATACCTACTCTGACAATTTGCCTCATGATGGGACATAAAGGATAAGAATGATAAGATTACTGCACACTGGAGGTTGTAGCTTATGAAGCTTTCTCCACACATTGAAAAACAATATGCAGACACATTTAGGCAAGATTTTCACAACTTCAAATTCAGTGGCATGGGATGGGAGACACAGGGCTTCAGGTCTAGGGATCTCTGAGGGTCTGGAGCACTCCTCATGCGTGAAAGAAGACCTTGCATGGGGTCTCCATGTTGATGCCCTGACAAGAGCCTGAATCCTCCTCCATGCCATAGAGAGGAGTACAGTGCCTTGTCACACGGTTTTGGAGATAAAATGACCCACATGAGGTACTTTACACAGGGATTTGAGCCCAGGAATACTGTGTCAATCTTTTTTTTTTTCCCTGTGGTATTATGGATATTACCACTCAGTTTTGCTCTGCATTGAGCTACCTGTCTAGCTCTTCATTATGTTTTTTATTTTGAGGCAAGGTCTTACTAACTTGCCCAAAGCAGCCTTGAACTTGTGATCCTCCCATGTCAGCCACCCAGGAAGCTGACGCTACTAGTGTGCGTACCATGGCGCTTGGCTCAGATATTAGCATTTAGTATTGCTGTCATTAGGCAGATATGCAACAGGTGATTTCTAATGCAGACACCACACCCCCAACCCCTAGACTCCACTGATTTGACTGCTGTGTTTCATTTGTTCTACCTCCTGACCTCCTGAGATATATGTACATTTACACACACACACACACGCACACACTCACCATTATTCTTTGAGACGAGGTCTCACAAAGCAGTGCCATGTGCACTTGATTCCCTATGTAGGTTAGGCTGGCCTGGAGTTAATAATCCCCCTGCCTCAGTATCCTGAGGGCGGGGATTAAAGCTGTGTGCCACCACAGCTGTCTCTGACATGTTTTTGTTAAAAGTTCTGACTTAGTTCCCAACATTTATTCAGAGACAGCACAGAAATTCTGAGATCTGCATTCCAGAGCCATGAGGAGTTTAGGCTCAACTGTAAGGGGTAACACTCAGCAGAAGTCCTTGGGAAGAGACTGGGCTCTCTGGCCTGTCACAGTCCCACCATTCCCTAGTGCTGTCTGCTCCTTCGTTGGGAGCTTTTGCTTCTTTCTGAACACTGTGGTCGGTGACTGGCACTTCCATTCTGTGCCTCTCTGGTTTTCCTGGTGGCCACCTGTGAACCACAGGCCAATCCCAGCTGGCATCATTTTTACTTCATGTGGCTGCAAGTCACCGACACAGAACCGCTTCGTATGGCCCTGCCCTTTGTGGGGTACCTCAGCCCATAGTTTGCATGGTCTGTCAGGTGGAAGGTTGTGTCCTGTCCTGGTGGCCTCTACCAGGGCCAAGAGCAGGACATGTGGTCAAGCAGAAAACAACGTCTCACAGGTAGTGATCACCTCCTTCCTAATCCTTCCTGTACCCCTTGAGCGGGAAACTTGTTTATGGTGGTTTTAGGGTCTGGATCTTAAATGTCCCACAAAGGCCCATGTGTTGAAGGCTTGGCTGACAAGCCTCGCAGTAAGGAAAGGCCCTGGAAACCTTTAAGAGGTACAGCCTAACAACAGGAAGTCAGGTTAAATGACCCTGGTCCCTTCCCTGTGGTCTCTAGTTCCTGGCTTGTAGGAAGTAAAAATGACTTCCATTGCCACATGTGTCAGTCAGCTATGAGATACCCAGTCTGGGTGTCAAGCAAAACAAAATCTCCTCAGGGCTGGGCCCCACAGCTAGCTCCTAGGCAAAAAGCCTCCCTCAAAACTATCAAGCCAGGTCTCCTGGAAAGATCCTCACAGAGAACTACCAGCTCCCGTGGGAAAAGCCTAACACAAACTATCAAGTGTCAAACAACATTGGCCAGGCCGCCTTTACCAAGATCCTGCAGGCATAATGTTTTGCCAATAGGACATCTGTGGCCATTAGGCCACTGCAAAGGGAGAAACTGGAACCCTCCTTCATTACTACTGAGGTACAGTGCTTAAAGGACCCAAGTGATCTCAGAATTACCCTGAGTCAGTTGTGGGTCTCAGCCTTTTCTGTAGGAAGGACAGAGTGCTGGTGCAGCAGACCAGGCAGGTGCTCCTGCCGTCCCTCCCTCTCTTCGTACCTACAAAACACCATTGGAAAGCATCTCCCTGCAGCCCCACAGTGCAGATAACACTGAAGCAGGCCCTGTGCACCCATGCCTCCACTTGGACAAACCTTTAATCCTCTTCCTGAGCTGCTCCCTGATAAAGCACATGAAGACTACAATCTTGGTTGCCATGACTAGGACACAGAAATCCTGTGACTCAGGAATCGTGACTGCCAGACTACCACATTTTTGCTGCAGCCAACACCAGGCCTACCAGGGGCTTATGCTTAAAATTCCAGATAAAGCTTCTGAATGAGGAGATGGTGACATCATCATCTCCAGATCCTGTGCCCTCTGTGCCCTTGCTCCCGGAGGTGAAGCGGCTACAGCACAATGGCAGGGACTCGGTCTCCCATTTCCCTCCATAGGACACCCCCCCCACATAGCCTGCCCGCCTAGCCCTAACATCCTGCTCCACTCCTGCACCACTGCATCCCTTGCATGCTGTGGATAGCACATCTAGAAGGTGAAGAGGAAGGCAGCAATGTGCCTGCTCACTCTGCGCTGTCCCTGCCTGGGAGCCTGGAAGAGTCCCTGCGGTCCTGGAAACAAGGTGGTGCCAGGTAAGTAATGGAGACCAGAAATGGGAACAACCCTGGTTTGAAATTCCAGGGTGCTTCCTGCCTGTTGCGTCTTGATGATGCCAATTTCAATTGCCAAGTCTAATTTAGACAGCGCAGGGGAAGTCCCTGGTCAAAGGAAGAGCAGCAGACCCACAGGAGGAGCGGGCCAGGAGACCTACGGCAGCGGAGGACCACAGCCCACCACAGTGTCTGGTATATTGTAAGTGTCCTGTTCACATGTCTTCTTGCATGTTCAGTGCAGATCTTTGAAAGGAAGACGGGTAGTAGCAGATGGGCCTGGATTTCCTGGTAACGGAGGCCCGGCCAGCCAGGCGCGCTCAGCTGTACAGCATAGGGGATGTCTCTGTCGGCCACAGAGGAGATGAACCCAAAGCTTCACTGGCCTTGGAGCCGCTTGGAGTCCAGAAGGTCCTGGCACATTGCTTTGTGTCCTGGTCAGCTCCCTCTGCCTTCCTAGGGAGGGAAGCAGGAGTCTCCTCCAGCCCTTCGTCCAGTGCAGCCTGAGGGGTGAGGAGAGGGACAAGCTGCCTCTGCATCCCGAGGAGAAGTGGGAACGCAGCCCGCGAAGCCTGCGATCCGGTGGGAAGATGAAGGAGGACCACCGCACTTCAGTCCACACTGCAGGGCTCAGCCAGTCCAACTGCAGAGTGCGTGTCTCCGAGCTCATCCATACCTGGCTCCTCCAAGCACTGGCTGCAGACCACGGTTCTGCCCTCCAGGTCTCATCTGTGCTTCCTGATGCTGCTCCCTTCTTGGGGACAGGGAGCGGCTGTCACACTGCCTGGCAGGTGGGGAGCCTGCTGCGTGATCCACAAGCTTCAACTCCAGGAGACGCGGAGCTGCACAGATGTTCTGGTTTCTCCCAGCGGAACCTCTGCAATCTGCACCTTCCCTGTCCCACCTGAGACGCCCAGCGCAGAGGCGGAGCTCCGCCCAGCCTCGCACGCGCTGCTCTTCCTGCTCCTTCTCTGCAAACACCAGCCTCGGAGAAGCTGAACCTCGAAAGTGTGCTCGCAATAGCACAAGGAATGTGGCGCTCAACCGATGCTCAATGGATGGACGCTTAACTGAAGCTCAATGGAGGCCAATGGATGCTCCCAACACACTAAAGGACAGCAGGGCATGCGTAAACCAAGGCGGGAAATGGGACAGTAACGGTCAATTTGAGTCACAAGCAGTGGCCAAAAATTAATCACTATCTAGAATTTGGAAAGGCGGCCTCAACATAATAAGAAAGGATGACTTCTGGAGCCCTGAGTGTATTAGGGAGCTATACCCTCCACGAACGGTATGAATCACAGCAAACAGAAAACAGCAAAGAAAATAATAAAGAAGTCATGTCTAGGATTCCTCTGGATGGTTTTATAAAACTATGGTTCTGGTTTCTCAAACATCGTTCTGTGACACAAATTTGCTTTCTGCTTTATACCTCTTCTAAAGTAGCACTTTTTTTCTTCTTCTTGGTTCTTGTTTATTGAGAAAAGGTTTGGCTATGCAGTTTAGGCTGGCCATGAGCTTGCTATCGAGCTCAGGCTTGCTTCCAATTCCTGACAATCCTCTTGCCTCAGCTTCCTGTGTATTGGGATTACAAACGTGCCCCATTATGCCTGGCTCAGAATACTTTTTTAGTAAGGAACTTATATTCTTCCCTTAACTAGCCACACATACATTACAAAGAAAATTAGAAAAATAACTTATTTGGAGAGCCTGTGAGATACCTCCACAGGCTAGGTACCTGTTTAGGCAAGAGCGGGGACTGGGGTTCAATCTCCAGCCCCATATGCCACACTGGCCCTGCCACCATGCACACTGAGCCAGCCACTGAGAACTGGCATGGTGGTGTATGCCTGAATTCCAACACTGGGGACCCTGAAAACAGGAGGATCACTACAAGTCCGAGCTGTGTAGTGAGACCCCATACCAAATACATTAAAATAAATAAATAAATAAAACTTACTTAGAGTGTTATTTAGCATAAATTTCAAAATTGGTGCTAGGAATTTGTATTCTCCTGTAACCTAACCTGACGTACATTATAAAGAGAATTAGAAAAATGTTATTTGGTTTAGACTAGTATTTAGCATAAATTTCAAGATGAGTGCTAGAATTTTCAGAGTTTTGGGGCTAGTTATAAAAAATAGATCTAAAAATTGCCTACTCAGACACAACCTGGTCTCTTTACTTTCACAGCTCTGAATTCACATGTATTATAAGAATATGCAATATAATTTCAAAAAATACCTACAAAAACAAATATGTTGTTTGCTATCATGTTCATTTTGATCAGTTTTCCATTTCTGTGACCAAATAACTGAAGTAAACAGCTGAGTAAGAAGAGTTTATTGTAGTTCAGTTTTAGTCATGAATTCAAGTCTAGATGAAGCAAAATAGTGAGACCCACTTGTTTAAAAAAAAGAAAAATCAATTTAATGGTGTACTACTGATCTACTGTATCTATTGGTTGACTGAATCTCATTTGTGTCCTATTTCATGTACTGCTTAATTCCATGCCCTTAGTCAAGTGATTGGGTCTGTGGCAATAAATTAGAAAATTTTCTTACCTGTGGAATTAATATTGCACTTTTAGGAGGAAGACACATTAGTGATCAGTTATCTTCTAACATAGTGACTATAGGCTGTAAATCCAGAAGTATTCATCTTACAAGTAACTCCTTTGTTTAATCTCTCTCTCTCTCTCTCTTTTTTTGGTGCTATGAATTAAATCCTAGGCTTTCTGTATGCTAACCACATGCTCTAATACTGAGATGCTGACCCAGGTCTGCTTTTATTTATTTTATTATTATTATTATTTAATAGAGAACAATACTCCACTTTTTTATGTATTTGGTTGTTGCAGGGTCTCAATATGCAACTCAGACTCATGACGATCTTCTTGCTTTCAGCCTCCCCAGCCCTGGGATTACAGGCATGCACCATTATGTCTGGAATCTGACCAACTCAGATGCTGGTGTGGCATGTGGTGCTGGAGATCAAACTGCAGTCTCTGCTTGCCTAAGCCTGCTCTTATTTTTTGATGAACCTGGTTGATTTGAGAAGGAGGACATTTATTTACTTATTTATTTGTATTTTAGGGAAGGGTCTACAGGGTGTTCAGGGTCTCACTATCAGATCAGACCTGTAGTGATCCACTGAAGTAGGACATTTAAACAAAATGCTTAAATGAGTTCCCTCAACATACAAAGATGTAAAACATTAATCTACATTAATTCAAGCAACTTCAAACAGTTTCTGTCCTTCATTTTACATCTCATTTGATCCCTTTATTAATAAGCAGAATTCATTCTTCCAGGGACTCAA
Source organism: Ctenomys sociabilis (assembly GCA_004027165.1). Taxonomy (NCBI): domain Eukaryota; kingdom Metazoa; phylum Chordata; class Mammalia; order Rodentia; family Ctenomyidae; genus Ctenomys; species Ctenomys sociabilis. Next base: position 32,446 of record PVKA01003433.1, read on the forward strand.
ATGTGTACATTTATTCATTTGATAACACTTCCTTCTCTCCTGGGCACCGGTCATTGTAATCCTAAGTATTTGGAGAGATGTTTGCTCAGATAAGGTCTGCACGATCTTTCCTTTGTACCATTGCTTTCTCCTCACTACTTGGCTTTCATTTCTCATTGTGTCCTCACATTCATCCTGCTGTAACATTTATATTCTTGCTGGGAGAGTCAGCCTGGGTCAAAGACTGGAAGAAAGAATCTGCTCAATGTGGGTGGATAGGGCCTCACACTGTTGTACTTGTTACCCCAACTGCTATTCAAGTTGTCAGTATTGTCCCTTGGATACGCCATCTGAGGCTGCAAAAGGCTTACCTCAAAGACTTCAGCCATCTGGACTACTCACACTGACCTTCAGAGCCCCCTAAAGACTCAGCCTAGATGGGAACTGCCAGTGCCCAGCAGAACCTCAAAGGCACCACTAAGTCAAAACAGCTCAGCTGTACTCACGCTGGAGACTTTCTAGTTTGCACCTGGCAGAAGCCTGAGGATATCATTCACAGATGAATCCCATTCTTTATAAGAAATTGACTACAGTGCCCTGGCTCTCTTGGTATTTCTCTGTCCTTGGACTGGTTGGTGACTTTTCTATGTGCCATAGGCCTTGCAGAGGCAGCCCCAAGGGACTGGTCTCTAAGCAAAAGGTACATCATAGCCTTGATATTAATTCTGTGGGTACATCATTTTATTGATAACATCTACCTCACACCCTGACAAAAATCATTGTCTGTATTCTACTTGTTTGTCAAGGTACCTGGACAGGCTCATCCCTTGTTCCCTGGGTACATACATAAGACAATCCTTGCTCATTCCTTGCTCAACCACATGAATCCCAAACCTACTGGGCACTATTGGCTCTGCCTATCTGCCTTTGCTGCCTCCACCCAGCCCACCCTGCTCCCTCTTAAGGTTTGGTCACTAGCCAAGACCTTGTACCACCCTCAGGTTGACATCAATCATGCCCCGCTAAAATGCTTTGCCTTCAAAAACTTGGAGAAAGTCTTTCCTCAAAACCAGCAAGACTGAAAACCTTATCGTAATCCTGAACTATGTGGTACGTCATCAAAGGTGTCAATCTAGACTTGCAAACCATACTTGGCATTCAGTGGATCTTCAGTCTGGGAATTTCCCTGGGACACATAAATCCTGCAAACTGTAACTTCACACTGACCTTTCAAGTGCCCCCTGCTGGGCTACTTTTCTGTTTTCTCCCCACAGGGAACCCTCTAATATTTAACACCCAACTCCTCCTCCAAAGGAACTCCAAATTTTGTAATGGATGACAGAACCCCTGTAATCACTGTTGGTCAATGGTCGCCCTCTGTGAATGGGACCCTGTTCTCACAAGAGTACCTCCTACTGTCTAGTGTTTTGTAATTTAAACTTTTTTTTATTTATTTGGTACAGGTTCTTCCTCATAGTGATCCTCCTATCTCTGCCTCCCCAGTGATGGATTACAGGTGTGTAGCACCAAGCCTGGTTTCAGTGGCTGGCACAGTGTGCCCAGGGTTCTGGGGCTGACATGGCATGCAGTACTGGGGACCAAACCTGGGTCCTTGTGCTTGCCAGGTAGGCACTTAGAGTGCTAAGCTATCTCCCCAGATCCCTGCTGCCCCATCTTAACCAATCTCAAGAATGACTCTTAAAGATACAAAAAGTTTCCTCTTCACTTAAAAACTCAGGATGCCACCAAGGTTGAACACCAGGGACAGGCTCATTCTTGATCAGGACCACATTGGCCATAATGCTTGGAGTCTGTCAAGGACAAGGCAGAGGCTTCCACCTTCTTCTCCAGATGCACAGTCATTTTTTCCAGGTACGTTTTGGCTCTGTGGCACTTCATCCTCCATTTGCTTCCCTGCTCACTGGACCAGGAACTGTACCATGGTTGACCTGAGCCCAAAGATGAATATTGTTCCAGTCTCCATGCTAACTTCAGCCCAATGCCACTGGGTTCCTATGCTCATCCCCTTGTTAGTGGGGACAGGGATTGCTAATGCAACATGGACAGTGATCCCTGGACTCACCATTGCCATCAACTCTTACAAATCCCTGTTGCAAATGGCAAGGTAGAAGAGGCTCCATTTTGTTTCCTTAGAACTCCATTAGAGAAGTCAGTTAAGCTTAGATAAACTCACTTCTCCCCCTTTCCCCTTCATAGCCATAAACACATACAAAGAGGAACAAGATGTTGTCTGGAGGAACAAACAGATAGGACAAACTGTGGGGCATGCTCCAATTTAACCACACCCTGCCCGACTAGCATCTGGGAAATGTAAATCTTATGACTGGAAAGCGCTAACCCTTGTGAATTCCTGCACATTTCCAAAAGGAGGTGATGTGGTTACCATAGAAACCAGCAGAGGATTAAAATCTCTGGTGATCAAAGCCTGGGATTACCACTTTTTGACTCCATGTCAGACTTGTTTGCTGGCTGAATAAATTTCGTTTGTTCCAGTATTCTCAGCCTCTCATGAAGGTTTTCTCCCTGCTCTGCCACAACATAAGAACTCTTTCAAAGCTTATCTAATAATATTTCCAAGACATTCTGACAACAGAAAAGGGGGGAGCTATGTCTATTCCTAGGAGAACAGGGCTGCTTTCACATAAACAGTTCAGGGAGCCACAGAAAGCCTACAAAAGCCAGCCAATAGATTAAAAGGATAGGCTGCTCTAAGTAGCCATTCTCTTGGATGAGCTGGAAGTCACAGAGTTTTCAGCTCTGTGACTGAAAAATGGTTGGCTCCTTGGTCAGGATCCTCCTCATCATGCTCTATGGGCCCTCCTGATGGGATTCTTCTAGAACTAGGGCACAGACCATCACTAGAGAATCTGTGCATCAGATGCTGGTGTAGACTAATCCCATAGATTAGTCCCAAGAAATAAGTGATGCCCTATGATAAGATATAATAGGGCATCAAAACACGAAATGTAGAACTTGTGTATTGAAAATGCATCAAAATCCTATCAGTACTTTACAGTGTTCTTTCTGTTTCTGTAACAGGCTTTCTAACCATGAGATGTACCTGAGGCACAAGCTATACCCAGCCTGCTTCTGTCTCTATTTTGTTCACGTATTTGTAAAGTTCTATTTGCTCACAAAAGATACACACCCTTCCTGATAAACAGTGTGAAAGTAACTTCCTGCACTAGCTTGGGGCTCAGACTTTGAAGTATCCAGCTCCTGTGAGCAGCTGACCTAATAAAGCTTGACTCTCTTCACTCTGAGTGCTGCTTTGCATTTTTGCCTTCAGTTAACCTAAACTTGCTGTAGACAACAGATCTTCAAACTATATGAAGCAGCAACTGATAGAAGCTGGGCATGGTGGTAGACATCTGTAATACCAGCACCCAGAAGGCTGAGGCAGGAACATCTCTGGGAATTTGAGCTCAAAATGGAGTACTCAATGCGTTTAAGACTAGCTTGAACTATATAGCAAGAGCCTCTCTCCAAAAATGAAGCAAAAAGGAAATTGGTAGAATTGTGTCTTAGATCAGAGATGTCAGTTTCTCTTTCAGAGACTGATAGAAGGAGTAGGTAGACTATCAGAGGTTATGTACATGAACAACACCATGAACCAGTTTGACCCAGTGGACACATGTAAGACATGTAAGACATGTCTCCGACAGGGACACACATCTGTTTCTATCCACATGGACCCCCTTACCAGTACAGAACCTATTCTGTACCACAGGATAAGTCTCAGTAAGTAAGGGGTCAAGCCATTCCAGCTCCCCCAGGCGCCCTGGGGTGGCATCCAGCATCAGTGAGCGTTGGTAGAGCTGCAGGCCACATCCGGCAGGACTGGCCAATCTAGTCGTGGGAGGGGACCCAATATGAGGGGGGCAGCCCATGGGAGCAGCTGCCCTTCCTGTCTACCTCCCACTGGGGATGGGGCACAGGGATGCTTCATGCAGCACAGTTCATGAGATACCCCTTGGGGAGAACTGTGAGGAAATGAAGCAAGAGTAAAAATGCAGAAAGCTGAGGTCACATGCAGCCTTCTCTTTTGGTAGGAGAAAAGAACTGCCCAACAACTGTGGGTATTTATTTATGCACTCAGTAGGCTAATGTCAGGTGAAACCCCTCTGCCTCACAACTTGTTTATCTAGCTTGCCTGAGTGCCTTGTGTTCTCAGAGCTGGAACAACGTCCTCACCCGCCTTGCCTCAGGTGCTCCAGATTCTCAGGGCTGAAATTGAACCTATGTGGGACAGCAGGATGAAGCTTCATTGCCTAAAGTAGTCAAGCTACCTCAGTTTTGAGAAAAACATCCTACCTGGAGATTAGAAGGCTGTTAGTTGCTAGGCAAGCTTATGTCTTACGACTTTGTTAAAATATAAAGAAAGGCCCTTTATATTTCAGGGGAGTTGTTTTACCAACAAGGCAGACGAGCCACTACCTAACCCAGCTCTTGCCTTCTTGTCTATCTTTTCCTCAGTCCTGCCTCCATTTCTCCCCAGGTACAATGGATCACACTGAATGACCAGCACATCCCTATGAGAACCCACTTGTACCCTCCTCCTAGTGGTCACACATGGACACTTCAGTCTGAGAAGCCCAATGGGGTTCTGGCATGGTCCTCTGCTTCATCTAACCTCCTCTGACTACTGTTGTGACCACAGTCACCTCCTCTCCTATCCCTAAGGTCTCTATAGTGGCTTTTCCTGCCCTGTCTCACATCTGGTTGGGACATGGGAGCCTTGACACCCTTGATGGCCTTGGCTGTGCGGCCTTTGTCTGAGATGTGGCCTGCTCAGTTAACCTGAGGAGAAGAGGGCTTTACTGTGACTCACTCAGCCCAGTTCAGGGCTGATCTCCACCAGGCCTTCTCAATTGCTGTCCCTTTCTGGCCAACCAATCTATGGCTGTTTTTGCATTTCCACTCCTGTCTGCCACCCGCCTCTCCAAGCTTGCTGCTAAAGCTCCCACTGGGTATGGCTGTCGCTGCCCACCATGTTCTCTGCCTGCTCCTCCATCTGCTGGTTTCTGTGAGTGCAGGGAGGCCTCATCTCAGGGCTGGTGTCCATGGGCAATCACAGGGGTAGGCACCATCCTATTGGGACCAGAGAGATGGCCAGGGCCCACTCTAGGCCTGCCAGCCTCCCACCCTGGGCCCATGCAGCCCGGCGTGGTCCACTCATGGTCAAAGGGTGGTTTAGGTCAGGGTTGCATTGTTTCTAGCTCGTTGCACTGCACTGCATCCCAGCATCAGACACCCTGGCCTGAGGCTCTCCTAGTGTGGAAAGTAACTGAAGCTGAAGATCAATCACATGTGAGGGGCTATAGCAAGGCCAGCCTTTGCTGTCTTTAAAAATTATTTAGGATTCTCTACAAATGCAGCTGTCACCATTTCTTATAAACTTGATACAAAGCTTTCTCTCTCTTTTTTTTTGCCCCCCAGGAGATGGAGCCCAGGAAGCACTAGGCTACATCCCCATCCATTTAAAACTTTTTGTTTAAGATGACATCTTTTTAAATTTCCCAGCCTGGCCTCAAACTTGGGCAATTAGCTTCAACAGCACCAGTGGCTGGAGTTAGAGGCATGCACCAGGTACAATGATATATTTTTGTTGTTGTTGTTGTAGTTCAGTTCCAAGTATTTAAAACATTTGCACTTTGAACATTTAATCTTTATATCTGAGATATCCAATAATTCCCAAAAGTGTACCTTTAAGTTGCTGACTTTAATCCAATTATGGTTAAAGAATATGAGTATATACTACTGATTCTTTGGAATTGTTGGGACCTTATATTTTAATACTTGATTTTCTTTTTTAAAGCTCATGTGTAGGCAATAGTGTACAGTCTTAGTATTCTATGTGTCCAATAAGTCACAAGTGTTGATTACATTAGTTAAAATATGGTTTCCTAATTTTATTTTATCCCCTGAATTAGCTAATAAAGGAGGTATGCCGAATACTATGCTGGTAGATTTGCCAGTCTCTTCTGAGAGTCTAGCAATTTTTATTTATATATTTTTGATGCTATTTTTTAGTTCACTTAATCTTCAGAATTATTTTATTTTTATCTTTTTTTATTAGGTACAGGGTCTTGTTATACCGTTCAGATTCATAACGATCATAGGTGTGCACCACCACGCCCAGGCTTCCAGGGCCAGCGAGGCACGCGATTCTGAGGATTGAACCCAGGTCTTTGCACCTACCTGGCATGTCCTTCAGAATTACTGTATAAGATTCATCCTTATGTTGTACCTCCAGGCCTTAACAGTATTCTCCACTCCAGTCTATTTTGTCTTCTGTTGCAGAGGTGTTCTTTCTTTCTTTTCCTTCCTTCCTTCCTTCCTTCCTTCCTTCCTTCCTTCCTTCCTTCCTTCCTTCCTTCCTTTTCTTCCTTTCTTCCTTGTATTTTAGGACAGGGTGTACAGGGTTTACAGGGTATCACTACACTACACAGATTGGACTATTGGACTCGTAGTGATCTGCTTGTGTTCATCCTTCCAAGAACTGGGATTACAGGCCTGCATCACCATGCTGAGTCTCAATCACTGTCTCAGTGTGCCCAGTGTGCCCTGGGGTGGGGTGGGCATGGCATGTTGGGGATTGAATACCTACTGCTGCATCTGCCTAAGCAGGCATTTTAATCCACTAAACTATTTGGCTGGCCTTCTCAGGTTTCTTTTAAGTGGTATTTACTGGAATGCTTCTATTTTCAGTATTCATATGTCCCTGTGTTTGAGATATGTCCCCTGTAAACAGAATCTTGCCATACTTTTCACAGTCCTATCTCTGGATTACTATCCAGTGGATTTGGCTTGTAGATAAATTTATTTGGCTCATTTATTGAGATTACTGATATACTTGAGTTTGTTTCTATCATCTTATTTTTGTTTTCATTCTATTCTATATTTTCCATTTTACAATTATTTATTCTTTTAAAAGTTGATTGGTTTTGGTCCACACTGGCATTTAGACACTGTATTTTTCCTTTTTCTCCTTTATTTCTTTCTTTGTTTTTTCTTACAGAGAGAACTCCTTACAGAGTTCAGGCTGCCCTTGAGCTCACTTTGTAGCCTACATTGGTCTTGAACTCACAGCAATCCTCCTACTTCACCCTCCTGAGCCCTGGGATTACAGATGTGTGCCACCACACCCAGCTACTATTTTCATTCAGTGGTTACCCTTATAACTTTACAATATAGATTCAACTCACCAAAGTCTAAGTTCACTGAAAAGCAAACAAAACATTTTGGCTTTGTTTATTCTTATTTAACTTTTCTATTCTTTTCACTCAGTCTTCTCATTCTGATCCTTGTTTAACTACAATTAAGCCTTGCTGTATATGGATGATTTTGTATTTACAAACACACTTCCGACTTTACTTGCTCTACATTCCTGTTTGCATTACAGTAAGTCTATACATTTTCACTTTCCACAGTGTCAGTCCCCAGGCAGAACTCTGTTAATATTTTGCTATCTTAATTCCAGAAGGATGACATGCTTAACTGCAAGAGACTGCTGCATTCTCTGCGTTTTGAAGATGTTCCACAGTGCTATGATGTCTGGGATTGTTACTGAGGCACTTACGTTAGTCACGTTGCTACCTTATCCTAAATCGCTCTTTCCGATTGTTTCCCTTTCCTGTTGCTTGCCTTAGATGTTTTAGGGTTTCATAATGACAGGTTTAATGTATGGATTCTTTTCTCTTGGAATACACCGTGCTTCTTAAATCTATGGACTTCTTTTTAAATCAACTCCAGAAAATATTCAGCCATTTCTTACTAAATACTGCTTTCCTGATACCTTTGATTCTGCCATCTCTTATAGAGTTGATTTGTTATGCACTGGATCTCTGCATTTTGGGGGGGGGGTGTCTCGTTATGCTACCCAGGTTGGTCTCAAACTCCTGTGCTTAAGCAACCCTTAAAACACTTGAGTATGGGGACACATCCTCACATTTCTATCTTCCATCTATTTTATTTATTTATTTATTTATTTATTTATTTATTTTATTGAACTACAAATGTCAATCAGACAGTTTCAAGACACCTTAACAAGACAGATTCGATAAATCAATACATTGCATACTGTTTTCATAATGTTTCGGCATCATACAAGGTGCATACATGATATACTTACAGGTATTATTTTAGCAGATGTTTCTTATCAGTAAATTAAGAGTGTAGCTGCTTACTTATCTTATTTTTTATACCTGAATTATATCAAAAATTCAATAATTATTCTAGAGGATGACCGTAGTACTAGAAGCCGACATAATATCCTGTCCAACCACCATTAGTGCAAATCTTGCCTCTCATAGGATTATGTAGAAGCACAGCGCTATCTATCCCAACTGCACTGTCCACACACACACATCATGACCCTCTCTTTCTACACCCCTTCCTTTGTCTACACCTGTCAAAGGTGGGCACTCCATCTTCCATCTATTTTAATGTCTGTGGAAAAAATAACCATTCATTACACCTCTGAGTCTTCCCTGCTCTTAGATTTATCTTAAATTCTGGCCAGAGTAGTGTACATTATTCTTATGCATAAAAAATTCCCACTTATAAGCCTAAGTGGGACTATTAAACTCTGTGGTCGAGTGGGTGCTTTGCCATGAGTGAGTTCATCTCGTACTACCATAAAGAACAAACAGCAGTATGACAAAGATGATGATGGGGATACGTATGTGTGACAAAAACAGCCTAAAGGAACGCTGGCAAACTGAGTTCAGTAAAAATTTAGGGGCTAATCTATTATGAAGGAGCGATGCTTATGTGACAAAGGTAAGGTTAGTTTTATGTTTTAAAATCTTGTATAATAATTCTTATTCTGATTTAAAATGTATGACTATCTCAGTAGATGGAGAAAGATAATAAGAAAAACCTCATCCACATATTCATTATGAAAACTTCCAGCAAGCTCTGAATTGAAGAACCTTTAATAATCTAATAATTGGTGTACGTAATAGATTTGATATAGAAATAAAGAATGTTTCCCCTTAATATGAATTGAGATAATAATACGTACTTTTTTTAACACTTCCATAAAACATGACCCTGCCAGGGGCCACCCACTCAGGGGTCCCCCCTCCTGTCTCTCTTGTGGACAGAAGCTTTCTTAACCTCAATAAATCTATTGTGCTCATTAAAAAAAAATGTGACCCTAGAAATCCTATCAGTGTAACTAGGTAATAAAATAAAAGATGGGAAACCTTGAGGTGTGACTAGTTTTAAAAAGTATACTTTAGATGAACTGCAGAAATTTGAGATATTTTATCAAGAACACTCTGATTCACCTCCACGTATAGTTCTTGTGTCTGGAGGCATACAAATGGAGCAAGGAAATGATAGCAGGGGCTGGAACACTCGGTTGCACTTCAGTCCATGTAAAAATGAAAAAGCAGAGAAAATACTTCCACTTACAATAGCTTCAAAAACAATAAAAGATTTAGGATTATATTCAGCCAAGGAAGTGAGAGACATGTGCACTAAAGCTACAGAACATTACTGAAAGAAAATAAGATAGAGCACCAGAGTTCAATCCCCAGTACTGCAGCACTGGCCCTGCCCCCAGGTGCACTGAGCCAGCTAACGAGGCCAGGTGTGGTGGTGTGTGCCTGTAATCCCAGTGCTGGGGAGGCTGAAAATAGGAGGATCACTAGGAGTCCAAGCTGCATAGTGAGACCCTGTACCAAATGCATGAAGAGAGAAGAAAGAAAGAAAGAAAGAAAGAAAGAAAGAAAGAAAGAAAGAAAGGAAGGAAGGAAGGAAGGAAGGAAGGAAGGAAGGAAGGAAGGAAGGAAGGAAGGAAGGAAGAAAGAAAGAAAGAAAGAAAGAAAGAAAGAAAGAAAGAAAGAAAGAAAGAAAGAGAAAGAAAGAAAGAAAGAACAAAAGAAAGAAAGAGAAAGAAAGAAAAAGAAAGAAAGAAAGAAAGAAAGAAAGAAAAGGAAGGTAGAACAGGAAAACTTTTCTGTTTTGAAGGACTTACTAGTGATAAAATATCGGTATCAGAAAAAGTGAGCCATAACAATTGTCTTTATCAAAATCCAAATGACTTATTTTTTGACAAAAAAAAAAAAAAATTGAAAAAAATTCTCTCAAAATCCATGTGGAGTCTCAAGGTTCCCTGAATGGCCAAGCGATCTCAAAAAGAAGAATAAGTTTGAATGATTTATACTTAGTTATTTCAAATGTAGAATAAAACTACCATAATGGAAACAGCATGGTATTGAGATAAACATAGTTGGTAAACCAATAAAATAAAATAGTTCAAATATAATGTATGGGAGAGATTCAACAGGGTTGAGTAAAGGAGGATTCACATTGGAAATTCTCAAAGGAAATCAACTAAAAACATGGCCAATTAGAAGGAAGGGAAGGACAAACATACTGATATCAAAATTAATCTGAGATAAGAGATTTGTAGATTAAAAAAAAACACACACACACATAGGCATAGGACTTTATAAAGTAGTAAACAGCCCACAGGGCTGCTGTCTATGAGTTTCCTGATGGTAGGATTGGGAATCACCATTCCAAGGAAGCTCCCTTGGCCAAACAAACAAACAAACAAATGAAAATGGTAAGATGGCAAATGTGTAACAAACTCAATCTACACAAGATAGACCTAGAGTATTAGGCCCCTTGCTCCTCTTGATTTCCTACAAGCAGAGAGTACCTGGCAACAAATTTCAGAGGCATGCATACGGGGTGAGTGACTACTTTCTCCCTGAGGGACCACCAGTTTTTCTTTCTTCTCTCTTTTCTCTGTCAAGCACCATAACTACTAGCTGGAACTTCTAGCAAAAAGATTAGGGACCAGTGACTGCACTGTGGATTAAGAGTGAAACATACAACTCCTCCTGCCCTAACACCAGTACAAGAGGGGACTTGGATCATTCCACAGCACCCATCTGGGACAAGCACATCCTTGCCCTCCTACCTAAACCAGTCCATGACCAGAAAGCAACACAAGTACCCTTGGGCAGAAGTCAACCAATCCCCTACAGAGTGGGGACAGGAGTGGGAAACAAACACTCCCATGCCCTATGAAAACAGCACAAGCACCTTCCCACCATGAAATAATGCTAATTCTGACAGCTAGCTTGGGACAAACTTGTGACCACCAGTGCAGTGTGGGACAAGGAAGCCAGCGCATGAGAGGAACCAGTGGTGTGGAACAGAACAGGGCTGCACAGGTTTGGGTGAGGCAACTGTACATGGGCCCAGGAGCCTCCTTGGGCAATCCCTCAGGGCACCACAGCAACTGGGAAGGCAGTGTAGAGACAAACAGGGCAGGAGCACCTGGTGAGCCATCCAGAAGGCTTCTGGCTAAAGAGGGCCGCAGGCCTCACCTCCAGAGGCCGTATCAGCCCCATATCCAGTTCAGCACTAATCTTATTGCAGAATTGGTGGGGCATTTGGATACTACCACAGAACAGTGGACAGCACAGGAAAATTTTTATTTGTTTGTGTGTATTGTTTGCCTTTTATTGTCTGAGTTTTTTGTTTGTTCTGTTCTTCTTTTTCCTTTCTTTTTTAAGTTTGTGCATATAGTTCTATTCTATTCTATTTGTCTTCTTGCTATCTTCAACTATCTCTCTTAGGATATCTTCATTCGAAGGAACATTGTCCATTATCTTTCTGATTTGCTTCAATAATCCTTTGTCTTCTTCCTTCTTTCTCTCCTGCCCTCTTCTCTAGCTTCCCAAACTTACATGATCATCCTTTGTCTTCCAGTCTTGCTTTGACTATATTTATCTTCATTTCTCTCTCTGTATTGTCCCTTATACCTCTTAAATTTCCCCAATACAGAGTAAAGTCACTCTATTAGGGGGAAATTCACTGTATACAAGTTACTGATTTATGCTGGGTCTTGTTATAAAATGGTAAATCTGGGCCAGCCAGATAGCTTATCCAGTGGGGTTCGATCCCTGGAGTGCTATGCTGGCCCCACCCCCAGGGCATGCTGAGATGGTTAATGAGACCAGGCATGGTGGCACACCTGTGATCCCAGTGCTTGAGAGGCTAAAAAGAGGAGGATCACTATGAGTGCAATCTGTGTAGGGAGACCCTGTAGACCCTCTACTAAATATATAAAAGATAAAATACAATGGTCAATCTTGCCCCTGTCATTAAAGATATCAAGTCAAGAGTTGCCACAGTTTGTCAGATTGTAGGTCATGTGTGATGTTGTTATTATTACTTGTAATACTATGGCCAGGGTGTCACACTAATTGTAATTAGTAGTTCTCCTTTTTTTTTTTTTTTTTTTTTTTGGCTACATGCAGAGAAATTTATTAGCAGATAAGCCCCCAAAATATCATGAAACTAGCGCATGAAAACTCTGTGATGGCCCAACTTTCTGCATTTTATTTTTGAAGTACTGCTCAAGTTTGAGCCAAGGGCCTCCCACAGAGCTACATTCCTAGCCCACTTTATTTTTTTGTACTTTTTATTATTATTTTTCAAGAGTACAAAATAGTGATAGAAGAAAACAGCATCATACATGATACAAGATTTCACTAATCAAAAAGGAATCCAACAATAGTTGCTGTATTATATGATGCTATGTGCAAATTAGTTTTTCAGATTACCAGATATAAACACATGTTTTCCTTTTTTAAAAAAAAACAGTACTAAGAAGTTATTTTTTTATTGTATTGAAGAACAAATAGCAGCAATACAGTTTCAAATCAAATTAGTAGGACAGATTCAACAATTAATGCATTGCACATTGTTTTCATAGTGGCTTTTTGTTGTACAAGGTACATACAAGATACTCTGTCTACAAACACTATTAGAGCAGATGCCTCTAATCAATGAATTAAGAAAATGTATCTTTGTACCTATCTTTTTGTAAAGCTGAATTATAGTAGAGTTTCAATAATTAACACTTTTTACATTGTTATCTTCCTAGTGGCTATCCATAGTACAAGAAGCAGACAGGATATTCTGTCCAAACACTATTAGTGTAAATTTTTCCTCTCATAGAATTACAGAAAAGTAGTATTTATCCTAACTTTACTATTTATACAGACACAGAATGGTCCTTCCTTTGTATCCACCCCTTTTTTTTTTTGTTTAGTCCTGTCAAAGATGGGTATTCTATTGTCATTCAATTATTATAGGTGCTTGAATTCAGCAAACCAATCCAACACAGTCCACCAGTCCATAATAATAGTGGGTTATCTGAAGAAGTTGTTGAGCCATTTACAGCTCAGCTTATTATTAGGATCATTTTTTGTATACTTCATTTTTATTCTTTTCTGCTGGATGGTTAAGACCGAGATAAAGCAAGACCCATATAACAAAAAATGTAACTTTGTATCTTATGAGATCAGTCAACTCCCCTCAGAGTTTATCTTGTAACCCTGTGCCTCACTCTCTAGATCCTTTGTCATTGTCAGCCATGTGGATGAGTCATGGCCATTGCTTGACCAGTTTGCTTGCTGTGAATGCCTGAGAGAAAGTTTTATCTCCTTGTGACTCTCCTTAGGCACACTTTAAATCATCAATCACATTCCTCTGTGGCTCCATAATCTTCCTGATCAGAAAATTTGGGGCAAAACTGAGTTCCATGATGTTACAGTACAGGTTCACCTATGTCCTGAGTCTTCTCTGACCTTGAAAAGCTAGGGCCAAAATGTTGGCTGACCTTACAGCCCTTCTATTTCTCTAATATTTGATCTGCAAACTTAGGTTATTAACCATCCAGAAGAGAAGCTGTTTAGTGCCCTGCAACATATGCACTTCAGTTTACCCTAACTATATGACTAAATTCTTTTTAGTTGTTATACCTTTGTATTTGTATTTCTTTTGATTTCTTATACTAGGGAGACTATACGATATTTGTACATGGGTTTCTGGTTTATTTCACTTATGAGTATATGTTCAAGTGGCATCCACTTCAATATAAATGCTTCAAGTTTATCATTCTTTATAACTAATACTCCATTGTATAGAAATACCACATCTTTTTCAACCATTTCTCATGTGACAGGCATCTTGGTTGTTTCCAATATTTGGCTATCACAAATTGTGCTGCTATAAACATAGGTACACATATATCATTATGATATAATGTTTTCAGTTCCTCCAGGAAAATTCCCAGTAGGGGGATAGCCGGCTTGAATAGGATTTTCAGTTCTACTTTTGTGAGGAGTCTCCACACTGATCTCCACAATGGTTGCACCAATCTACATTCCCACCAGCAGTGGAGAAGTGTTCCTTTTTCCCCACATCCTCTAGAACATTTCTGGTTGGTTGATTTCTTTATGATAGCCATTCTTTCTGGAGTGAGATGGTATCGTAGTGTGGTTTTAACTTGCATTTCATGGATGACTAGCCATGTGGAGCATTTTTTCATATATTTATTCCCTTCTTTAATTTCATCCTCTGAGAAGTGTGTGTTCATCTCAGATGCTCATTTCTGAATTGGGTCTTTAAATTTGAGGGCTCTAATATATCTTAGTTCTTTATAAATTCTAGAGAGCAGATCTTTGTTTGAGTGCTTATTAGTTAAGATTTTTTTGAAATTTTTGGATTGTCTTTTCACTGTGTTGACAATTTCTTTTGATGTGCAGAAACTTCTCAAGAAGAATTGGTCCCAGTTGTTAATTCTTTCAAGTGTTTCCCATGAGAATACATGTTTGTTCATGAACTCTTTGCCTACCCCTATGTCTTCAAGAGTTCCTCCTACTTTCTCTTCCAGGAGATTGAGTGTTTCTCTTTTAATGTTTAGATCTTTAATCCATTTTGGCTTTAGCTTAGGGCATGGTGATAGTGTCAAGTTTTAGTTTTTTGGCCTGTAGAAAGCCAGTTTTTCCAGCACCATTTGTTAAAGAGGCTATCTTTCTTCCAGTAAGCATGTTTGGCTCCTTTTTTTGAAGATCAGCTGGCGAGTGTGTTCATAGAAGTCTCTGCATCTCCTAATGTATTCCATTGATCCTCAGGTTTATTTCATTGACAATACCATATTGATTTTATCACAGTGGCTTTGTAGTATAATTTCAAGTCAGGAATTGTGATGCCTCCTGCCTTGTCTTTGTTGGTCAGGATTGCCTTTGCTATTCTAGGTCTTTTCTGGTTCCAAATAAAGTTTAGAAATGAATTCTCTAGGTCTGGGAGGTATGTTGGTGGCAGTTTGATAGGAATTGTGTTAAATCTCTGCAACAGTTTTGGGAGTATGGTCATCTTCACGATGTTGGTTCTTCCTATCCAGTGCAGGAAATATCTTTCCATTTTCTGAAATCCTCTATGATCTCTTTTCTTAGGGTGCTGTAATATTCCATTAAAATATCTTTAACTTCATTCGTTAAGTGAATCCCAAAGTATTTCATTTTCTGTGGTGCTATTGTAAAAGGTATTGTTTCTATAGTTTCCCTCTCAGTGTGCTTTTTATCTGTGTAGAGGAATGCTATTGACTTGTGAGTATTAACTTAGTATCCTACTATGGTACTGAATTTTTGAATCAATTCCAGTGGCTTCTTGGTGGAGTTATTGGGTCTCCCAAGTAAATTACCATATTATTTGCAAATAGTGATAATTTAAAATCTATCCACTTTGAATTTTGTACTTAGCAAACATACCTTTGAAAATTAAAAGTAAAATATTTTCTAGTTATACAAATTTGAAATATTTTAATACCTCCAGACATAGCATATAGCAAATAACAAAGAGCGTAAATCAAAGGGCATGAGAAGTTGCAGTATGCTCTTGGATGAACAATGAAGAGGTCTCAAAGTGATAGTTATGCAGGACTATCTAAAATATATTAGATGAACCCTCACTTAGAAGGGTATTGAAGATTTCTATGAAACAGTATCAATCTATGTCAGGTATATAGATACTTTTTTCATACATATGTGTGTGTATGTATGTTTAAAGGAGAGGGAGGAAGTAATATAAAGTCAACAGAAAATAGAAAATATACTTTTTAAAGTTTCTAATACTAGGAGAAGATATCATACGATGTCTTTTAGATAAATTGTAATTCAAAGATATAGTATAAATCTTAAAACAAAAATTAAGATTAAGCATTATTCAGACAATTAAATAATAATTAATTAAAAATTAAATATTTCAAAACATTCAAACTAAGAAAAAATTTTCCTGATAGTAAAGAAATACTAAGAATAAAACATAAGATAAATGCTGGAATGACAAATAAATGACCATCACTTCTGACAGTTTGAGGATAGGCTATCACACAAAGTTCTAGTGTGTTGTGGACATGGATAATGACCATGACACTTACTGGTGGCCAGTTATCACTTGTGAGACTGAGCTACTTTGAAATTCACCTTGTAATCCCATATGGAATCTTGACTCAAAGGGTGCAAGAGAAGTCTATTTGTAGAGTGTGCTGATGGAAATATTTTGCTGCTATATACAAAAGAATAACTGAAAGACTACTATTTATACCTCTTATTCTCCTGTGTTTGTTTGCCTTATATGGTAGGCTTTTTCCATTCTCGTTCATGGGGTTGTGATCATTTTGCTCCCTCTCTAGAACATCATTTAGTAGTCTGTGTAGGCCTGGCTTTGTCATCATGAAATTCCTTAGTTGTTCTTTGTCACGGAAGTATTTTACTTCTCCATTATACTTGAAAGAGAGTTTTGCAGGATATATCAGTCTAGGTTGGAATTTGTTTTCTTGCAAGACTTGAAATACTTTGCTCCATACTCTTCTTGACTTGATGGTTTGTGAAGAGAAATCTGCTGTTATTCTGATGGGTTTTCCTTTAAATGTGATCTGTCTCTTTTGTTTAGCGGCTTTTAGTATACTGTTTCTGTGCTAAATTTCTGATTATTATATGTCTGGGAGTGGTTTTAATTGGGTTGATGTTGTTTGGAGTTCTATATGCTTCATTTCTCTGAATGTCAGATTGTTGCCCCATATTTGGGAAGTTTTCTGCTATTACTTCTGCACATATTCTTTTTATTTCATTTGCATTGACTCCTTCCTTCTCATTGATGCCTATTAGTCTCACATTGTTCATCTTTGCATCATCTTGCAGGTGTTGAATTATTTTTTCTTGCATCCTAGTTGTTTTTAAGAGATCTTTACTTACTTTTTCACTAGCTGCAATGGTGTCTTTCAGGTTAGATAGTCTATTTTCATTACATGTCAGTTATAATTATCAATGTGATTGGTTTCAACTCAACAATCAAAAGAAATAGACTGGAAAAACGGATCAAGAAGCAAGATCTAACAATATACTGCATACAAGAAACACATTTAACTAAAAAAATATTCATAGACTAAAAATCAAAGGATAGGAAACAGTGTTCTATACAACAGGAGCCCAGAATAGAGCAGGGGTAGATATCCTGTTTGGAGAAAATGTGAACTTCAAATAAAGAAGCATCAAAAGAAATAAAAAAGGTCATTACATACTTGCTAAGGGAAAACTTCAAGGAAATAAAAGACTCAAACTCATGCAATGAAGACTGAAAAGGGTGAAATCACAGGGGATCCTGCAGAAATACAAATCCTCAGTACCCACTTTGAGTAATTCTATTCTCATAAAATGGAAAACATAGGTGAAATGGGCAGATTCCTAGGTACATATGAACTACCAAAGCTGAATCAAAAAGATAGAAAAATTATCTTCTTTTTAATGTATTTAGTATAGGGTCTTACTACATAGATTGGACTCATAGTGATACTCCTGTTTTCAGCCTCCCAAGAGTGTTCAGAGATGGGGGCAGCACAGCACACTGGAGATTGAACCCCAGTCCCTGCACCTGCCAAAGTAGGAGCTTTGATCCACTGAGCTATCTGGTCGGCCCTAAGAAGATATAAAAATTCTGAATAACCCAATCTCAATGAAATTAAAATGCAATTAAAAATGAACTAACAAAGAAAAGTACAAGTCCTGATGTGTTTACAGCTGAGTTCTACAAGAAATTTAGAGAACATCTAATGCCTTTACTCCTCAAACTCTTCTATAAAATAGAAAGGTAAGCAATACTCCCGAACTCATTTCTGGAACCAAGTCTTACTCTAATACACAAACAAGAGAAGCATCCAACCAATAAAAGAGAATTATAGGCCAATTTCCTTAATGAATATAAATGCAAAAGTTCTCAATAAGATAATGGCAAATAGAATTAAGAAAATCATTGAGATGCTTATACACTAAGACCAAAAGGGAATTTACCTCAGGTATGGTTTGACATATGCAAATCAATCCATGTAATAAACTGTATTATTAGACACAAAGCAAAAATTACTTGTTCATCTCAATAAATTCAGAAAAAGGTTTTAATGAAGTCCAAGACTTACTCATGCTAAAGACCCTACAGAAAATCAGAGCAGATGGTCTTCATCTCCAGCTAATAAAAGAGACCTATGACAAACCAAGAGCCCACATCATACTAAATGGTCAAAACTTGAAAGCTTTCACTCTAAAATCAGGAACAAGACAAGGATGTCAACCTTTACCACTCTTACTCAATACAGTCCTCAAAATTTTAACCAGAGCAACTATACAAGAGAAATAAATAAAATGAATAATGATAGGAAAGGAAGAAGTTAAATTATTATTCTTTGTAGCAGACCTGGTACTCTACATAGAAAACCCCAAGAACTCCACTAAAAAACTGCTAGATTCAATAAACAAATTCAGCAGCATACACAGTCAACACTCAAACATCAATAGCCCTCCTATAAACATTAGCAAACTTACTGAGAAGCGATACCTTTCACAGTAGCATAGAAAAACAAACAAACAAAAATAAAGAGAAAGACTTCTGAATGAATCTAATGAAGGATGTATAAACATCTACATTGAAAATTGCAGTACTCTGGAAAAGGAGATCAAAGAGGATTTCAGAAAAATGGGAAGATGCCCTTTGATTTTGGGTAAGAAAAATCAATATATTAAAAATGGCTCTTCTTTCAAAACTGTTACACAGATATAGTGCAATTGTAAACAAAATTTTGATAGTATATTGCACAGAATTAGAGAAAACAATCCTAAAAATTATTTGGAACCTAAGGAGACCTAGAATAGCAAAGACAATTCTGGGCAATAATGGTAAGACAGTGGAAATCACAATCCCTGACTTGAAAATTATTGTATAATATTACTGTGATTAAAGCAGCACGGTGCTGGAAAAACTAACAAACAGACAAACAAAAAAAATAGTCCCAAGGATCAGTGGAAGACATTAAAATTTGCAGACATTACTCTCAGCATATTCAGGCAGCTTATCTTTGTCAAAGGAGACAAACATGTTCACTGGAAGAAAGAGCGCATCTTTATTTTAATTAATTAATTAATTCATAATTTTGAAAAAGTTATATATTTACTTTTCCCAAAATATTGGGAAAAGTAGGGCAGGGGGATAGCTCAGTAGAATAAGCGCCATACTCACAAGTGAAATAAATCAGACTCATGTGTTTAAACATCATGCTGTCTCCCTGGGATGAGGAGCTGCAAGAGTAAGTAAAGTCCAAATGCACAATGCATGCTGTAAAATGAAAGCGATTTTTCAAAAGGAAAGAGGGACTAAAATGGGGGAAAGAGGAGAAAAAGGAAGGCAAAAGAAAAAAAAATACAATATAGTTATGCTACTAGTTTCTTTATTTTACTGAAAAAAAGTTTATAATGTTGTTTGGAGAAATTTTTATGCCCATTTCTTGTACTCTGTAACTGCTTTAAAGATAACCATACTCAATGTATTAACTATTGTTATTTTCCTATTGTTAATGAAATTTTGTTTTACTTTTTTCCCAAGGAAAGAAACAATGTATGAAAATTTCAGTTGTTCCATCTCCTTGTCAACAGTTGATAATGTTAATGTTTAACTTTATTGAGTCCAACTTCTATTCTGTTCAGGTATCAAAGGTAGGTGGAATCATATAATATTTGACATTTTGTGTCTTCCCTTTAAAAGTACCATAATATTTCAAGTTTAATTTCTAACAAACATTAAGATTTCTTTACTTTTAAAAGTTGAACGTTATTCTATTGTATGTACATAAAATACTGATTTATTTATTCATATGTTCCATATGTTCATGTCACTTGGATAGTTTCAATATTTTGGCCATTATTTTTCTTTTACTTTTTTTTATTTTTGCAGAACCAGGGATTGAACTCAGGCCCTTGCGCTTGCCAGGGAAGTGCTTATTCTACTGAGCCATCTCCCCAGCTCCACTTGACCATTATTTTTTGTAATTGTGTTAATTAACTTTGTATCATCATTGTGGCTTATTTCAGGGTGTTATCCAAAGCCTCTTGTGTTGGTATTTGGAGATTTGGGAAGTAATTGGATGGTCGGAGTATGATGCTCATTATACTAATTCACTGGTGAGTTTATACCTAAATGATTGAGAGCTTAAGAAGTTGGGTCATTGAGGACATGACCTTGAAGAGTCTGTCTTCCTCCTGTTCCCTTGATCTCTTTCTGCCTGCCTCCTACCTGCCACACCATGAGTTGCTTCTCCTCTGCCATGCCTCTCTGCATGCTACCTGGCACTGAGGTGAGGCAAATCTGGACTAAAACCTTTGCAAACTGGGCCACAGTCATCTTTCCTCCTTATAATTATAGATGTTGGATATTGTATCTCAGCAATAAGAAAGTATCTAAGGCAATCACTGAGACGTAATACCCAGGAGGGGGTTTAAAAAAAGAGGAATATAGTTTTTTTTAAAGTCATGTGGATTTTGATAGAGATTATATTATCTTTGCAAATCACTTTGGCTGGTATTGACATTGTAACAACACTAAGTCTTTCATTGCTATGGGCCCAAGATGGGAAGTTTGATTGTCTACTTAGCCAATCTTGTAATTTCTGCCTCAACTTTGACTCACAAAACAGAATGCCTGTGGTGATTTGAGGATGGAAATTCTCAGCTAGGCCTTTGGCAACATTCATGCCTGGAGAGAATAGAGTTGCCCACTGACCAGATTCCTGCATACACAGCAGAAATTGTCTTTGCTTATTTCCCAGTGTCTCTCAGAGTAGAGACAATCTATTCATTTTTTATTTTTGTTCTGTTATTATTTGTATCTAGATGTGCCTTCCCCAAAGCCTCATGTAGTCACAGGGTAGGCTTCTAGAGTTTTTGATTGATTCATGGTTTAATGCTGGGATTAAGGGTATGAGAGCTACACTCACCTGGGGAGGGGAGCCCACATACAATATAAAGAAGGAAAGAGGCTTGCTTTCTTCTGCTCCTCCATTTTTGCTCTTGCTATTTTTGCTTTCTTCTGCCACTATGAACTGTTGCCCTCTGCCAAGTGCCATTCTGCCTTGGAGGCAGCCTAGTATGGACTGAAACCTCCACCAACTATGAGCTAAACAAACCTATCCCTCTTTAACTTTAGGCATCAGGTACTTTGACTCAACAAGAAGAAAAAAAGTAATTAAGACATTCTCCAAGCCTTAAAGGGATACTTTCATCCCCCCCACCTTTTGTATGAACTTCACAAACATGGAGTTTTGATTCTGTCTTTTTAATAAAATCATTATTGAGAGTGCCTTGGTTATTTTCTTGTAGTTGAGACAAAAATACCTGGTGCCCACTCTTTAAAGGAGGAGAGGTTTATTTTGACTCATGTTTTCAATCCATAGTTGGCCAGCTCCAGGGTAAGCAGCATGGCAGAAGGGCCCAGGGGTGAAATGCTTCATCATGGCAGAAAGGAGGAGAAGAGGAAAGAGGAGCCGCAGAGGAGGAGACACACTGCAAGGTCCTGCCCTTGGCAACCTGCCTTTAGTCATCCCCACCCAGTATGAGAAAATCAGCTATGACTGTATCAGTGGATTCATCTGACGGTGAGTATAGCATCTCCAAGATCCAATCCTCCTCCAAAAAGCTCACCTCTGAACAATGAGGGTTTCATGGACATTCTACATTTAAACCATAGCAGAGAGTTACATCTGGAGTATAAGTTTTCTTTAAGGTGAGGTTCAAACCTGTCAACAGAAGAACAGGGAAGGTCCATCAGAAGTCGTGCTGAGTGTATGAGAACTATCACCTGTGATGAGACAGAGTCCTTCTTTAAGAGAGTGATGTTTATTCATTGTGTGATGACCCTCTGTTGAATACCTTTAGTGTGTGTACTATATACACTGTATAGGTTATTATATTTAGTACTACTTTTGAGTCACCTTGACCATGTATCCATTTTAATAGAATTTAATTCTTTGGAGGAATTAAATTATTCAAAATTTAAAATCTGTGAAAGGACATACAATGAAAACATAATGAAAAGCTGTCTTCTTGCCCTGTCTAATGCTACTCAGGTTTTCTTGCCACTTGTTTCCAATTTTATAAGTGTCTTTTACATCTTCCCAGCATTATTTTTGTTTATATAAGAAGTTTGTGGATAATAAATTTTTCTCCTTATGGCCTGTCTGCCCCCCCTTCCATTTACCATTATATCTTGGCAATTATTCTCTATAAGATATTGTTTTCTCATCTATTTTATAAATTTCCAAAGAATGGGCAAATTATAATTTATTTAATCAGTTTCCTCTTGTTAGGCATTGTTTCTAATTTTTTTGCAATTATAAGTAATGTTACAAATAATGTCTTGTATAATTGTCCTCTGTCATATGTATTGATGTATCTGTAGAATAAATTCCTAGAAATAAATTTCCTAGGTCAAAGTGTTTATGCATTTATAATTTTTAGAGTTCTTCCAAGCTGCCCTCATGATAACATGAGTGCCTGCTTTTTTATCCACTCATCATGCATGTTATCAGTTTTTTCTACAGCTAATATAAATTTAAAAATAGTGCCAGAATTTTACATAGCATGTATTTTATTGTGAGTGAAACCAAGTCTTTTTTAAAGAAAAGATTTCGAGTCATTTGAATTTCCTGTTGAGTGAATCATTTCTATCCCTCATAAAACTTTTATTATTCCATACGAATTATATATCAGGGAGATTAGCTCTTTGACAACTACTGCAATTTGCGTCTGAAATGTTTCCAAAAGGTCCAGATGCTAAAGGCTTAATCTCAGACTGAAGCACTATCAGAAGATGGTAGAAACTTTAAGAGCCAGAGCCCAGTGGGAGGTTGAGAAGCCACTGGGGACCTTAAAGGGGACGTTGGCAACGGACCCTTTCCTATCTTTTTCTGTTTTTTGGCTGCCATAAACGGGGAGCTTTGCTTTACTACCTACTGCCCACAATGATGCATAGCCCAATATGGCCTAAAAGCCTTCAAGCCAAGAGACCATGGACTGAAACTTGTGAAGATGTAAAGAAAAATAAATATTTGATTTTCATAAGTTTATTATATCAGGTATTTCATTACAGTACTAGAAATCTAAACAATGCATGATGAAGTGCTTCCTTGTTTGCCATTTTCCTTTTGACTATGCTATTATGGGTTTGCCATGTTGTACTTTCCAACTTTTATATGGTAAAACTTATTGCTTTTATGATTAAAGAAATCCTTCCCTATTTCAAGATTATTTAAAAATCATCTCATTCTTTCTTCCAATACTTTGTTATTTTACTTCTTGCATTTAAGACGTATGTTTTTGCCAGGTGCTGGCTACCCAATGGTCCCAACCCTATTTATTAAATAATAAATCATTTCCTTAAAACCCTTCCTTACATAAAAAAATTTCAATTTGTGTTATGGTCTTTTTGTGATTTTTCTCTTTTCCTCTGTTAGTCTACTTTTGTGTCAAAACCATTATTTTAACATTTTAACTTTATATTTTTAAAAATAATTTTATTGAGGAAAAAGTAGCAATGAGACAGTTTCAAAACAGGTTAGTAGGAAATTAAAACATTGCATATTGTTGTATTTGTAGTAGTTACTCATAGTACAAGATGCAGACATGATATCTTGTCTAAGCACTATTAGTTCAAAACTTTACAATATAGAGTGTGCCTAAGGAGAGTCACCTGGAGAGAAAACATTCTCTCAGGCTTTCACAGAAAGCAAATTGGTCAAGCAGTGGATGTGACTCATCCACATGGCTGACGCTGACAAAGGATCTACAAACTGCGGTACAGGGTTTCATGGTAAGTCCTGAGGGCACTTGACTGACCTTGTCAGATATAAGTTACATTTTTTGTTACATAGGTCTTGCTTTATCTTGGTCTTAACCATTCTGCAGAAAAATAAAGCCATACTAATATGCTGAGATATAAAAGGCTCAAGTTAACAACTTCTGACATTGCCAGTCATGTGGATAACCCATTACTATTATAGACTACTAGACTATATTGGATTGCTTTGCTGAATTGATGCACCTACAATAGATGAATGGCAATAGAATACACATCTCTGACAAAAGTAAACAAAATATAAATGAAGGACCATTTTGTAGTGAAAAAATATATATCTGTATATACAAAATAGTTAGCATATATATGTACAGCTACTTTGTCTTAATTCTATAGCATATTTTAATATCTGAAAGGGCTTACTTTAATTTCTTGACATTTTTTGTTTTTAAAGAGAATAAATAAATAGTAAAAAAGGAAGAAATGACAGAGAATGTCACTAAAAAAAATAAGAATTCAACAATGGTTGTTGTATAATATTGTCTTCAAATAAGTTGTTTGGATTACCAGATATAAGTATGCAAAATTGGCAAAAAAAAAAGTTGTAAAAAATTAAAAAGGAGAAGAAAAATAATTTTTTTTTGGTACTGGGGATTAAACTCAGGATGCAGTGCTTGCCAGGCAAGCACTTATTCCACTGAGCTCTCTCCCCAGTCCCCAAGAAAAATAATTTAAGCATTAGCTACTTTCAATGATAGATCGGCAGAAATCAGCAGTACAATCATATAAGCTGTCCTGTATATATACATAAATATATCTTTTTCCTACTTTCTTTTGTCCTTTTCCTCATCCCAGTTCTTCCTTCCCATTGAACAGATTCTTCCCTTTCATATTATCTACTGTACCTTTCAAATTCTATTTACTCTTTCAGATTCCTACATTACAAAACAATATGATATTTTGCACAAACAGGTACGATTTATTTTGTTTACCTTTCATTACTCTTGTTTCTTGAAACTTTCTAGCTAGTTTCACTGGTTTATCTTTTAAGATTGATTTTAGAATCACCAACAAAACCAAACTGGTATTGTTTTGGTATTATATTAAAACAATAGGTTAATTTAGGAAGAGTTAATAACTACACTGTTGTGTCTACTTATTGCAAAAGATAATATACTTTCTAATTTATTTACATGTTCTTGTGTTTTGGTTCTGTTTTTAAAGTTTTCTTCACATAAGCCATGCCTGTTTCTTATTAAGTTTATTCCTAGGTCATTTCTCTTTTTTATTGCTACTATTAAAATGTTTTTTTTCTTCCATTATGTCTTTGGGCCATCTGTTTTTAGTATTCCAACTTTTACAAATGAATAGGTTAACATTAAGAGAGGTGACTCACCCCAAGTCACACAGTGGGTGAATGGCAAAGATGGAGTTCGACCTCAGGTCTTCTCATTATACCCACTATACTAACTTATGGATAGAAGCCAACTTTTTTTTAAGCCACTAACTTTTAAATATATATGTTGGTAACAATACCTGTGATTAACATAACAGGGTTTTTTTCCTCTTAAAATAGAGCTTAAAGGAACTGCAGGACGAGTTCTAATCTAATCTCATATATCTCACGAGGAGAATGGTACAAAGATGTCAAAGGGCCAACTAGAATTTACAAGTCTAAGAAGGAAAAAATGTGTGCTCCAGTGTCCTCTGTTGTACCAGTTCCTTTTTCATGCAAGTAACCTCAGAACATGACCAAGGCCTTTCTCCACTTGAGCTGGAAATGGTACCTTGTGGCCTGGAATTTTACTTTTGAATTGCTAATACCGTTTTACTCACACCCTGCTGAATCTTTCCAAGAAAATGAAATAACAAAGCCTATTTCTATTTTATGTGCTTGTTCAAAATCCTTCATTTTGTTGCACACCATAGAATATGCAAAATAAAGTACTTCGTGAGGTGCTTCAGTACATTTGATTTTATTTAAAAATAACTGCAGCAGCTTTTGTTGACTGAGGTCTTGAATTCCTTCAAGGAAGCCAAAAATGGCAAGAAAAGGTAATCAGTCAATGCTATCTGAGACCTGCAGAGGGAGCTCAGTGATTTTTGTTTCTCTAATGTATTTTCTGATCCATCTGTTAAACTTGGGAGAGTTTGGGGCCATGTCCTAAGCACACTTACGAAGTCTGTATTTTTAGAGTCAAGGACATTGTTCTTTTCTCTGTAGCCCCACTACATAATGAATTACCACTCTGCAAGAGAGGGTTCAGCAGAGAGGTAGTTGTAATCTCATGTACTCTGTATTGCTTCCAAAAGATTCTGATGCATTGTCTTTGTTGGGATGGGCCACAAGGAGTCTTTAGGTTTCCTGAAAATTTAGCAACCTTGGAGTCCCCAGGAAGAGCCATTTTGTCTATATTTTCCATGATAGCCTGGCATTTAAATTAGTTTTTTTTTAAATCATAAATGCCATTGTAGACGATGTTGAAAATGGAAAACACATTCAAGATAAAGAAAAAAAGCGTATTCCTCATAAACTCCAACATGGAACTAACCATTGTTTATGTCTTGCCTTCAAGTCTCTTTACAGAGACTATGAATTTCACTTGAAAAGTCATGAGCATTTTTCCCACTGAAATCCGCTCCAAGACGACTTCCTGAGCTGGAGGAGGGTCAGAGGAGGAGTGGCCTGGCGTGCACAGCAGGCTTCGTGCTTGGAATTGAGTTCAACTGAAAGTGAAAACCTCCTCCCTAGGTGCCTTGAATTTATGGGTGACCTGAGGTGGTGAATGGCTCTCTCCAAGGGGGCTTGGGTCTCAATTTCCCCACCAACCCTGCCCACCCACCCAAAGTTTGGATCATGCTTGCTTGTCTATGTAATGGCAAAATCCAGTTGGGGTCACAACTCTGCAATCCCATGTGACAGCAGAATACATGTAGCTCTTCATGAAACAATTGCTTACTGGGAACTCACATCTGGTACATCCCACTCAATCTGTCTAGCAGCCTATTTGTTCCCTTTCCTGCTTCTTTTCTTGGATGAGGTAAACAGGGTAGATGAAGACTTTGGTATCGGGTCTTGTTAATGTCTGCTATGGTTTGTGTCTAGGTGTCCCCCCAAAGTCTCATGAAGTCATGGGTGGGCTTCTAGAGGTTGTTGATTGATTCATTGTTTAATGCTGGTATTGTGGGTGTGTGTGCTATACCTTCTCTGAGGTGCGTAGCTTGAATACTATATATGGGAGCAAAAGAAACTTGCTCAGCTCCTTCTTGCTCTGGCTGCTTTGGTGTGTGTGCATGTGTGTGTGTGCGTGTGCGCGTGCATGTGTGTGTGTGTGTGTGTGTGTTGAGGGAAGGGTGTGCCCATGCCACAGACTGCTGCCCACTGCCTTGTGCTATTAAGTCTTGGAGCCAGTTGATTATGGACTGAAACCTCCACAAACTGTGACCTTATTAAATGTTTTCTTCCTTAATTTTGGGCTTCAGGTATTTTGTCTCAGCAAAGAGAAAAGTAACTAAGACAATGTCTATGAGGAAAAAAATGTGAATTTATAACAAGTTACAGCTTCCACTTTCCTCGGAGGAAGGATTTTTTTTTTTGCTTTAAGGAAGCTAGAGAGAAAGAAAAGAATTTAGTGTCATAGTTCCCTGGTAGGACTTGTACACTTCCTGCATTGTTGCGATTTGATGCTTGCAGGACTTCTGGCTTTGAGTGAAGGGACCCTTCAAATCATTGCAAATAAAATACCTAAATCTCATTTCCAGGACCTATTAATTTACTCATATTGGGTAGAAAAGTAAGACCGATGGTACTTTCTGAATCCTGACCCAGGAATAATATGGGGAACTTCTTTTTGTTGGGCATATACTTGACTCTCTTTGTTATATAAGAAAAATATTAGCCTTTTAATTAAAATTTTTTTAAAAATGTATTTGGTACAGGGTCTCACTACACAGCTTGGATTTATAATTATCTTCCTGTTTTCAGCTACCCCGGTGCTGGGATTACAGGTACACGCCACCATGTCCCGACTCAGTGCCTGAGTGTGGGCTGGCGCACATGAGGTATCAGGAAAAATTCTTTTAACAAATGAAAAGTACTTCATATAAATCTTTAATGACTACAGATAAAAGCAAAACTTCTATTCAGAACTTTAGGTGAGACAAGTGTAGGTGTTTAAGGATAGGCTGCATGCTTTCTAAATTAAATAAAAATGAAATATCTAAATAATAAAACAAGCAGGCAACATGTGAAATTTTTAAAAAATAATCAAACATGGAACACAGGCCTAAAACTAAGGGAAAGTCCTTTACATTTTTGTATTTGTATTTCCTCAGATTCATTTCTTTTCTTGATAACATGTACCCCTGCTCAATTAGATGGGTCTCCTCTGCACATCAACAGTTGAGCGTGATAGAATTTCATAATAGATGAAAAGATGGGATCCATTTTATTGATGCACTTTAATTCAAGGAGCACACTGACTGCAAAGAGCTCTCAGTGCTGCTGACCTATATACTGCTTTTGCAAGAGGTGCTCAGGAGATCCTAGATAAGTTAAGGAAGGAAAACACAATGCGAACTCTCCTAAGAATCTCTGTAAATTTGCAACAAGAAATGCTGAGTTATTTCCTGAGGGTGCAGCTGAACTCAAAGAGCTGTCAGCCCCCTTGGACCCAGGCAAGTTGAAATGAAAAATATTCTCCCAGCAGCATCGTTCTCTAAACTTCACTGTGCAAGATGTGTCTGTTCCAACAGGACTCTCTGAGTTCCCAGATTAAAAAGAAAGACTCAAAAGTCACCGTGAAGGTGAACAGTTCCTCTGTACTGTGGACTTATATTCTGTAATGAGGAAGGATGCTCTCGACTAGAATCTTAATTAAAACTTGAGGAACTCAATGAAGAATCAAAATGAGGTGCCATGAGATAATTACTTGGGCTCACATTAGCATCCATGTTCTTGTCTATAAGCATGGAAATCTTGGTCTCAGAAGCAGAATTTTTATAGAGGAGGAGATCACTGTTTATATCTATGTCTCTGACAGCTCCATTGCTGTGATCTTTGTTTAACAAACAAACAAAAGCATATCATGGAGAAGCTAATGTTTTTAAGTTGATGTCCTTGAACTCAAGGTTGCTTGTCCTAAAAGCACGGTGTCTATC
This sequence comes from Ctenomys sociabilis, assembly GCA_004027165.1. Lineage (NCBI taxonomy): Eukaryota > Metazoa > Chordata > Mammalia > Rodentia > Ctenomyidae > Ctenomys > Ctenomys sociabilis. The sequence continues at coordinate 61,597 of PVKA01003433.1, forward strand.
ACACCATGGCAAACACTCAATAAATATTTGTTGAATGGATTTATGAGTGACCATTGTCTTTCACTATGGATTGTACACCTGGTCTCATTTCCTCTAATGATGTAAAGGAAATACCTATGTGGTTTTGTAAATAATTTAGCATCTTCTTGGGTTGGAGCAAGAGAATTAAAGGCGAGGCAGCTGACCTGGGAATGAGAGCTGCTGAGAGATGCAGACAGAGAGCTTGGGTGGAAGAGAAGAGCTTGGCTGGCTTGGGTGCTGGGGAAGTGTGGTGTAGTGACGTGTGACCAGGAAGCTTCAGAAGCGGAGAGGCTCCCTGCTGGGCAGCAGGTGATCAGCTTCCCCTTTCAATAAGTTAGTCACATGTGCTTTCATTAAAGTGTAATTGACAATTAAAATGATATTTTAAAAAAATGTTTTGCAGTATGTGTACACACTGTGAACTGATTACAAAGCAAGCCAGTGAACACACTGATTAGCTTACTTGTTTAGCTTTCATGAAATGAGTTATGGGAACATTTCAAGTCTCTAAGAAAATTTCAAGTGTCTACACGGATTCCGTGTTGGACAGTAGATTACCTTACACATTTTGCAAACTGTGTAACCTCTAGCATCTCCTTGTGCCCTTCCTCATTGTCTTCTTCCTTCTGGAGCTGACTCCTGCCACAACTCACCCAGCAGCACTGGGTCCTTTCCTTTTGAAATCACGTGTTCTTGTCTGATGTCACATGAGTGACATGTGTTCCTTTGTAGAAATATGAAAAGTAAAACACAAAGAAGACTTGTCCCAACCATAGTAGTACGTGGCATTCCTCCACCTTTGTTCTTGTATCCACACATACCTAGACACAGATATGACTTCCATACTAATATAAATGTATTTCTATGAGAAATTTTGATGCACATGTCCTTATTCTTAGTGTTATTAAAATGTAATATCCCTTAGGATATTTTTATTATATCAGTGTAACCTAAAAAATGTATATGCCATGGATTCTGGATTCCAAAACCTCTTTGGCTCTTCTATTTTATTGCTATATAACTTTAGGCAAATTACTAAATTCTGTATGCCTAAGCTGTCTTTTCATAAAAGGAGGAGGAAAATAATACAACCTCACTGGATAGAGTAGTACATACTTGTAATACCAACTATTCCAGAAGCAGAGGCAGGAGGATCACAAGTTTAAGGATAGCCTGGGCTGTCTCAAAATAAAAGCATTGGAAATATGCAGTGATTTACAAAACTTCATATAGTAGTACAAGAGATTGAAATATATTAATCAGAGTGTGTTTCTTGGCACATAGTAAACTCAATAAATGTCTCTCACTAGCATTCTTACTACTAGTAGCAGCACTGATAATTCAATAAGTGTCTTAATTGTTGGATATTTATGGATATCAATTCTTTTATAATATAAATAATTCCTTTGAGCAGTATTGTTGCTGGGTATGGAACCCATACCCAGCTTTGTAAATGCTAGGCAACTGCTCAGTCACTGAGCGACACAAGAGCTCTCTGGATTTTAGTTAGAAGTGAGGCTGAGAAGTCTTTCCATATTTATTTTCAGTTGCAGTAAGCCTTCTGTGGGTTGATTTCCTCTTCATGAACTGAATTACTGAATTAAATCTATAATGGATACATTCAGTCCATTTCACCGTAATTATTATATTTTCATGTCTGTCATCTAGTTTGTATTTTGTATTTATGGTACATAGCTACATACTTAGCTCAGTTTCTATCCTTCTTCTGTTTTCTCCTAGGGACTGAACCTGAGCCCGCACGTGAGCTACATTCTAGCCCTTTGTGTTTCACATTCTGGGACAAGGTCTTGCCGACACTAAGCTGACCAAGCTGAGCCTACAGTTCTTCAGCATCCTCCCTGAGGGCTGGGAGCTCAGGCATGCCCCACTGTGCCCCACTGAAGCTTTCTTCCTTCTCTTTTCTGGCTTGCCCCTGCTACATTGGAAGTTCAAATCCTGTATCCATCCCTCTAGAGATGATTCTCTGGTCTTGAGCTTTGTCCTTGAATTCATAAAATCTGTACCCATCACTGTCTTCCTCTTGCATAATACATGGGTGTCAGTATCTTACTTTGCATCTCTTTTCATTCAAGCACAATTATTATCCAATAATTCATTGGGTTCCAATCAGTTTTGATGGAACTTATGCTTATGCAGCTTCCAGGAAAGCTCACCACCCTCATAGCTTGCCCCTGGCTCTTTCATCGCATTCACATTTGCTTCCTCTGAGTTAAATTGCTTCTTGCTGTGGCTGTCCTGTCAGTGATAGCAAATGGGCTAAATGCTGGTGACATGGGTTTTTCCAAAAGCAATTTAATTTTCCCTCAATTTAAATAAGAGTGGCAATGGATGTAAAAATATATATTGACAGCTGTATTTTTTTAGTACTTTAGAGATACTCCTCCACTGTCTTTTGCTTTGAATTGTTGCTGTCGGAGTATATCAACTATTAGTCTAAAGAGTAGCTCTCAGCTTGGCTTTGGTCTTCACTGTGCCTGTGTCTTGCATTTATACCATGATGATTTCAGGTATAGAATTTTAACACTTATTCTACAGAGTGTGTTAGTGTTTCCTATATCCACAGACTCCTGTCTTTGATAAATTCCAGAAGTTTTACCCCCAATCCATGATACTGGCATTTCTCATACTCTCAGTTCTCTTTTCTACACTGCTAGATGTCTTCAGCTATTTTCATTCTGACCAAATACTTTCCACTTCTCTTTAGTGTATCCCATGTTGAGATCTTTGTGCTGTGTGTCATATACTGTCCTTTTCAGTTTGCTGATTCTCTGATAAGCTGTGTCTAATAAGGTAAAACCTAGCTGCTGAGTTTTTAATTTACATTATATGATAGGCCTTTATTTCTAAAGTTTTATTTATTTTTCATTTTGTCTGATTTCATTTTGATAATGTGTTATTTTCTTATGTTTGTTGGATGTCTTCCTTTTGGACATTATTTATGCCAAATATTCTTTTTTGTTTTGGCGGAACTGGGGATTGATAAATATTCTTATTTTATAACTTATAAAACTACCTAATGCTCTGAAGTTCTTGGATGTAACATTATTGTTTATCATACTTTCAGGCTCTTAATCATAGTGAACTCTTTCCTCAACATTTTTAGAGTTTTGGTTTTGGAAATATTCTATGAAAGTCTTGCAGTCTCAGCTCAGTGTTCCGGAAGTTTCATTGGCTGGAGTAATTTTCTTGATCTTTTTAAAAAATTTTTTTGTTTTTTACTGTTTTCTTTTTTGGTATGGGAAGTTGAGTTCCGTACCAGTGGAGCAAATTTCATATTCTTTTTTTAAATTGGATCTTTGTGGGCCATGTTAATGATGGGAATTTGGAAACCAAAATTGTACTGAAGTGTGCAGTTATAATGTTCCAGAAGGGATGTTTTGCCCTGACTCCTAGTGCAGAGAGCAGCACACATGCTTTCTTGTCGTGCTTCTGTGATGGTACATGGGTATTTAGGTGTTTAAATACCTTCACTGTGAATATTGTCCCTGACGGGTCTATTCTCATTCTCCCGATTCTTGTATGGATTCACATCTCTGCCTCTGGTCTTAGGAGGTCTTCTAAAACCCCAGCCTCAGGACTGTTCATGCTGTGTGTGGCTCCTGAGATTCAGCGTAGTTGTATGGAGTATTTGCCTAGCAAGCACGAGTCCTGGGTTCAATCCAGTGCTGGTCTGTTCATTGGCTCTGGTTTTCAGCTTACTCTTCCTTTTTGGCTTCTTGGATTTCCTTTACTTTTCCTCAGCTGAATTGAAAATTATATTTATTCTACTTTATCTCATATTACCAGATGTCTATAACAGTTTGCTTTTCAAATATTTTCATTAAAAATGGAAGTCCCCTAGTTTTTAAATTGTAGCTGAAAAAACTCCTCCTATAGGATCTCACTGGGGCTAAAGAACTACCTGGGCCTTCTGGCCAAGCGCACAGATTGAGATGCGATCTTCCCAAGTTCCGGACGTGCGTGGAGTGCCCAGCTCTCCAGGGAGCTTCGCAGCATCCAGGCCTTGGGCGCAGGTCAGCAGGCAGCTGAGGACATACTGTTCACAGATTCCACATGGCGCTGCCAAGGAACTGAGGAAGGGAAGAAGCAAGGGCAGACAGACTTATTCAGTGCTAGTGCTTAGGAATGAATCCCATTCCTCTGCAAATAAAGGTTTCAGGAAAGCAGTACAGATGCTGGCTGGCTCTTGGCTAACCTCATCTGCCTGATGTAGGACAGACCGTAGACTCAAGTGTGGGACAGCCACTTCCCTCTAATTAAAAGCTGCCAGAGAAAAAGTTTATAAAAGTTCTCACTTTGAACTTGAGCCTGAGATGTCTCAGAGGAAGATGTTATACAATATTGTGATCTATATTGCAAATGATGATTCTAACTTGCATAACTATAAGCTGCATTTGTGCTAGCCTTGTAAGTGCAGCGAGGGAGGCAAACGGTATCAGAAAAGATCATATGTAAATGACAGTTACATTATTTGCTATTTTGAACAAATGCCATCTGTACCTCCTGTGTTCTAAATGCTAGGTAAGCAATTAATATTAAAAGCTTGAAATGGAAAAATAAAAATATAAGAAAGTACTTTTAGGAACAAAGTCTACACCTCGCCTTCAGGGTACCTAATCAAATCCAAAGAGTAAGAGGTATTTTATTACTACTGTTAGAGAGGGTATTATACTTTATATCTGGATTGGCCCCCCCACCCCAAGCCTCGTGTCGATATAGGAGAATGAAACTCCTGACCTGAAGGTTACCTGGGACTAGTTTGTGTTCTCTAAAAACAAAAAATTAATGTTAGGAGCAAACAGAGGTTAAGAGCAGAGTATTTATTGGGAGAAGGAAAGTTTCTGTCCGAGAGAGGGACAGAAGGGGACCCAACAGGTTGCTCTGGGAATCTTGTTATTTCTAGGGACTTTTATAGAGTAAAACCATGTGGTGAGGAGGGTCTAAGATGGGGAACATGGGAACTCACCTTGCCGGCATGAGGTTGTACAAAACTATGATTAACCAATAAGGTTATAAGCACTGTTGCTCAGGTAAAATTAATTAAATCCAGGACCAAATGGGAAAGCAAGTCACACAGCAAGCGGGCATGAATATAGAACAGGAGTTTATCTGGAAGCTGGTAGCAGTTGGATTAGTGGTCTTCCTGGCTTCCTCAAGGTGAAGATCAATCCCAGATGCTTATCTTTAGGGAGGTAAGCATTTGTTAGATCTTTGGTCTTTAGGTCTGGCCCACAGCAGGAGTGTTCGTCTCCCCTGCTGTCTAGGTGAGGGCCTAGCTAATTCAGCTGCCTACAACAATGTGGTCAGCAGGGGGCCACGCTCTCTGGAGGCAGCTGAATCAGAATTTGGGAGGGAAAGGGGCTTGCTCCCTCACTCCCTTGTTTTGTTGCTTTCCCTATCTTCAGCTGCCATGAACTATTTCTCCTCTACTATTTGCCACCCCACCTTGAAGCCAACTGATTATGGGCTGAAACCTCTACAAACTGTGAGCTAAATAAACCTTTCCTCCCTTAACTCTGGGTGCCAGATATTTTGTCTCAGCAATGACAAAAGCAAGGACAAAACAAGTGCCTGGAATCAGATCAAACTTTTAGAAAAAAAAAAAAAAAAGATGCTCAGAAAGAGAACCAGCAAACCTTCCTTAGCTCATTGACTTGGGGCAGAGTCTGTTTACATAATAAAAATATGGAAGGTGCCTGGGCCCACCCAGAAGTCTGCTGGGGACGCATGGTACAGCCCTCTCTTCATTTAGTATACTTGAACTTAATGTGGGATTTTCTTACCTCAGCTGTTGTGGCAAAAAATACTGCTCTTTAAGCTCTACATCTCCCTTCCTGAACGTACAGTTAGATCCTCCTTCCAAAACTTCTGTCAGGAAGTTTCAGGATGGTGATATGACCATGCTCATGCATGCATGTGCGTGTGCTGCCTCCAGGCCTGTGCTAGTACAACCTGACCTGGGTGTTCCAACTTGATCCTCTTTCAGATGAGGGAGGTATCAACCCCAGGCATCCCTGGAAGGTGGTGTTCAAGACAACAGAGCTACCATCTGCCTGTGTCTTTTTTTATGACTGTGAGATCACAGAACCACCTGAGTCAGCAAACATCAGTGGTCTCTTGCGATTCTGTGGTGTCGGGCCATTGCACACTTGGGCTATTTTCTCCCTACAACCAGTCTACTGCAGAGTACATCGAGGACACCAAGGACATTAGCAGCCCCATGAGACCCCTCTGTGTGTGTCTCAGCTATAATGCCTTTACAACTGTGAAAGGGCTGTGCAGTGTCCCTGGCTATCAACCAGAGCCTAGGATCTGTGCTCTTTGTCTCCCTTTCAGCCTCACAGTTGACCAACCTTTGTCAGAATGGGCCTAGGGACTGGATACCTGATATTCCAATCCCTGAGCATTTCCAGCCCAGCTTCCCGTGGCACACCTTCCTGGAACATTGAGTTGACTTGGTGCTTTTTTGGAGAAGAAAGGACATTATTTTCATAACAAAATAAACATTAACAGGCAGAAGGCAAAACTGGATGAATTTCAAAGATCAAGCATACTACTTCAAAGAGATTTCAAGCCTGCATTTGCAGTCCTGGACCCAGCCCTCAGGCCTCCCCTGGGGCACTCCTTCCCTGTGCTCTGGGCTGTCTGTACTGTGCTTTGTTGTTATTCTCAGGTTTTTGGGTTTGAGTCCAACTGCCAAACATTTTCTTCCAATACAGTGCAGACACCTAATTCAAGGATTGTTAAATATTGTTAGAACATTTGTCATTGTTCCTCTTCTCTTCTCACATTCCTCTCAAGAAATAGAAGATACAGAAATTTATTGTCTAAGAGTATCAGTGAGGCTGATTCTCCTGGCCCTGCTTTCTGTGAGGGTGGGGTCCTCACCAAGGCCCCCATTGCTATGTGTCTCTTCCCCCTTTCCCCTAGCCAAGTCTTCATGTAGGTGGAATCTCCTGTGATAAGGCACCTTGGACAAAATAACCAGCTTTTCCCTGAGGAACACTGGTATTTAACATCCACTTTGAGCCTTTCTTTTTCCTCCACAGTTTGTATCTTCTGATAGCCAGCATATCTTTAGCTAACACCCCCTGGGAAGGAAGAGCCCCCAGGAGCAGGCAGTGGGCCCGCAGAAACCTTGTCATTTCTGGGCATGGAGGTTCCATCAGCATCTCCGCTTGGACTCATGAACCCCTTCTCTTAACACCACTTTTGGCCACGCCTCCCGGCCTCCTCTTGAGATGCCTGATAAATGTTTATGCTCCTGGGAGACACAATATTCTGAGTGTGGAAAATATTTCTGGGGTCAGATTTGCTTGCAAAGCCAGAAGGGTGGGGCCGGCCCTGAGTAGGGGCCCAAGGGAGCCTGTGGTCTGGTGCTAGGAGAGCGATGAGGCCTGGGGCTGAGGTGAGGTCTGTGTCATAGAGCCGGATCCTAGGGTGTGAGTGCATGTAGGCCACCAAAATGGGACAGCCGCACTGGGCAAGACCAAGACCAGGTTCAGGGGGAGAGGAAGGCTGAGAGGGGCGGGAGCACTGGGGTGAAGACTGGTGACTGAAGGTGCCAGGATCTTGCCCAGCGGGACATCAGCCCACTACAGGACCCAGCATTTACAAATGAGAACCTCCTTATTTGATTTTTTTTTTTTTTTCAGGACTGGGGATTGAACAAGCCCCTGTGCTTGCCAGGCAAGTGCTTATTCCACTGAGCCATCTTCCCAGACACCAAACCTCCTTATTTGAGTACAGCATATTTTAAACAAGTAGAATGTAGAGAGGAAAAGATCTCCAAAGTGACCAACAGAGCCTACCTCCACCTTAGCCCCAAAACATCAGTTTTCTCTCTGAAACTAATGCTTTCCCTAGTTTATCACTTATTGTTCTATGGTTTATGAATTTATAAGCACATATATTTGCATTTTTTTTAAACCTTTGCATTTCAAAAGAGGGTACACTGTACCCAACTTTTGCCTACTCTCCTTCTGGATGCCAATAACAGAAAGTTCCTATTAAAGTTTCAGGTTTTATTTTATGTGACATTACGCTCAAGGGAGGTGGTTCTGGCAGGACCCAGGGTGGCCCAGGGATAGGTTCAAGTGCATGTTGCTTCCTGCAGTCCTCTGGAAGCTGGGTGTGCTTTCCTCAGGCCACAGCCATCAAGTGTCCTTGTGACATTTCCCTCCCTGAGAGGTCAGGAGCAGGGCTGCAGCTGCCAGAGGACCATGCACCTTGAACCCCAAGTCACAACCAAAAGAGCTGGGCCAGACCCTCTGGCATCACATGGTCTTCAGCTCTGCCTCATTGTTGGAGTCCATGGGATGTTCCTGGACCCCCGCTTCCATGTGGATGGGATCCTGCAGCCTAGCAGGAAGTCTCTGGCAAGGCCCAGGAGCTCCTGTGTGTGGTCCTCACCATTTCCTGGCATGGGACCTTCTTTGTAACTTTTCCCCTTCCAAGCTGCCTTCTTGGCTTCCCAAGACTCCAAGCCGAGCCACGGCCAAGGATGGGCTCGCTCTGGTCCCAGCACCTGTCCCCGTGGTCTCAAACGTATCCCTGACGACTGTACTCCTTGGTGAGTAGCCCTCATCCGGAGAGCTCAGCTGTGCCATCTTGGCTGGCGCTGTGCCCTTGGCTGCCAGCTGGAGCGTCGTGCTTCTTCTCTCAGGCCTGCACTGCTTTTTCTAGCACTGGCCCATGCCTGCGGTTCCTGCGCCAGCTGTTCCCGTGCCAGTTGTCCGCTGGTTGCGTTTCTAATCATTACTCTCTTTGTTTGTAAGTCCCAAATGGTGAAGGGCAGTGGCCATGAAAGGCTGGCAGGGCCCCCTTCCCTGTTCTCGGCTGTTTCAGTGCCACCTCCCTAGTGACCATGTCATATAACTGCCTACCCATACTAAGGATAGCAAGTACCTGGAGATGCTGTGTGCCCATCTCTGGCTGTCTAACGTGCAAGGAATTAACATTGAGACAAGAAAAGCCTGAAGAAGGCTATGGGTGAGCTTAGAGATCCTGCCTCTCCCTGAAGCTCATTGTCAGGTGGTGAACGAGTGACTGACTTGGTGGCAGGTGGGTCCCCACACATAGGTTACGTGAATTCTGTTTTAGTTCTGTCTTTTTTTTTTTTTAATGTATTTGGTGTAGGGTCTCACCACACAGCTTGGACTCGCAGTGATCTTTTTGTTTTCAGCCTCCCTAGCACTGGAATTGCAGACAATGTGCCACCACGCCCTGTCTCGGTGTTCGGCTCAGCAGGCCTAAGGGTGGGGCTGGTGCAACCTGTGTGGTTGGAGATCGAACCCTGGTCCCCATGCTTGCCTAAGCAGGTGCTCAGACCACTGAGCTATCTCACTGGCCCTTTTTTAGTTCTGTCTTATAGCATATTAAAACTAAGAAATTACTAAACCGGAAATTGTTAAGGTATGATCTGAGAGACACTTGGCATCTCAGGAATGGCTTTTAGAATGATATAGATTATAGTTCCATACCAAAACTATGTTTCTACGTTCTTTGGGGAACTAATAATGATTTCCATCTATAATTTACACTAATCACTTCATCAGGGCTTCAACAACAGTCCTCTCTGGATCTGTGGAAATTGGGGCATCTAGAATGGCACGTGCCTTGAACACGAAGTGTGCAGAGAGTGAAACTGAGGAAGTCTCTCTCCTGTCACAGGTGTGCTCAGGTGAGGTTGGGGTCAAATCACGGTGTGTTATTGATCGTCTCGTGGCTGTGACCCTCTTTGAAGAAGAGAGGTCCATTTTGGCTCATAGTTTCAGGGTGTTAAGTCCATGGTTAGCTGGGCCATTTCTTTGAGGCCTGTGATGAGACAGACCCATCAAGGCAGAAAGACATGGTGGAGAGAAGCTACTCATCTCACAGCAGTCAGCCAGCAAAATAAGAGTGAGAGTCTCAGGGAGGAGGAGCAGGGACCAGAGGTAGCCCCGAGATCACACTATCTCAGTCTCTTTCCTGGGGCCCCACCTCCTGTTTCAGGGGGCCCCTTATAAGAGCCTCCACCAAGCTGCAAGGACTTCCCATCTTCACAGCATGAGGTAGCCAACCCTTTTTCCTTCATAAAACAGAGTCTCATTATTCCACATAAGTGTGGCCCACTATGTGATCACGGCCTTAGGGCCAAACAGCCCAGGTTCACCGTGGACCTGGAGCTTTACAAGAATGTGGCTTTGGTTTTCTCACATGTAAAATCAGGTTCAAATAGGACAAAGTGGAAAATAAAGTAACATGGTTGAATAAAAACTAGTCACTTAAATGAGATAGTTAAACATAGTGAAAAGAATGAAAGATTTGAAAAGGAAGAAAGCTTTCTTTAAAACAGGTGTGTGTTTTGTTATAAAAATAATACATGGGAAAATACTTTTCTAACTATGATGAACCATGTAAGTCTGAGAATATTTTAATATTGCCATTGTCACATCATTAGCCAGAGTCAGTTATTTATTCTTGAAGAGTTTCATTCATTCATTCATTCATTCATTCATTCATTCATTCATTCATTCATGTATTAATTCTTCAGACTCCTCTGGAGCATCCGTTTCCTGCCAGGCAAACAATCTTGCTGACATGGTTGCTGCCCTTGAGGAGTTCAGAATATTATAGGAGAAATGGAATAAATCACAATCATATAACAGTGAAGGCTTCTGATGTCAGATGTCCTGGGTCCCATACCAGGAGCCTGACTTTATCTGGAGAAGCAGAGCCTTTTTCTGAAGTGGTGGCTTCACACACTGAACAGCCTGGAAGTTAAAGTCAATAAAGGAAGCTGGGGAATGTGCCATGTAGGCATGTGAAGACCAGCACCAGCCAGCTGAGGACAGCATGGGGAAAAGGAGCCAACAGAAAGTGGAAGGGTGGGAAGCTTGCTGAATAGAACAGAGCATGAGTCCACCTTGGAGAAGAGAAATAGTTTAGGCCACATCTCTTGGGATTTCTCTGGTGTCTGAGATACAAGGCCTGAAACAGGTGCACAGAAGTGGGACCAGGAAAGGGCAAACTGTGCTTGATGCTCTGGCCAATGCAGTTCCCAAGGAGTCCACAGCCTGGCTGGGAGTGAGGCAGAGGGGAGGGCAACAGCGCCCTCCTTCCATGCCTGGCACTGGGCTCCTCTATCCAAGCCAGTGGCATTGAGGCCACCACGCAGCCCACTCTTGTACAGCGCTTATGTACTGGGGCTACTGAAGTCCTACATGGGTGGAAGGACTTCTTGGAGTGTCCACAGATTTCTGTGAAATCCATGGATGGCAGAGACCAAGATCTGTTCTTTGACATTTGCTTTCTGTTTCTCACAGAGACCCAGAATCTAACTGGCCATAAGTCCAGTGATTCCACATAACTGTGCTTTCAGGGCTCTTTGCCTCTGGAGAATTAAAATACTTTACAGGCTCATCCTTCAACCTTATCAAGGATTCAAGGAGAAGAGACACTGATGGTTCTTACATATGGAGAAACAGAGGCAGGGACAGCAGTGGCCTGGCAGTCACACTGCAACAAACTAGGCATTAAATCAGATGTGTGTAGTGTGTGTGGCTGAGCTCTTGTTCTGTTACTTTCTTTTATCACTTGACCTTGGCCAACTTGTTTTCTGTGAGCCTCAATTAGTTTGTGTGTACAATGCATAATAATGTTCTAGTACAGTTTATCATAAAGAGTGTGGGGTAGATATATACTGGGTGATCAAAATGTGCAATGAATGTTTAAATTAACAAATTTATTGCAGCAAAAAGAAACATTGCCTGGAATTAATTCCTCTCACTTTGAACACACTTATCCTATTGCTCTTGACACTTTCTGAAGCAGTTCTGGAAGTCTTCTTTCATGAGTATTTTAAGAGGTCTTATAAAATTAAAAATGGTGAATATTCCAATGATAAGGCAGGCTATTGTAGCGTGTCCTTATCTACCTTATTCAAGAGATCTGGCCCCATGTAATTTCTGGCACCTCTCCAAGATCAAGATGACCATGACTGGCAAACATTTTCAGTTGATGCAGGCCATCAGCACAAGCACAACAGCACAGCTAAAGACACTCAAGAAAGAAGCCTTCCAGAACTGCTTCAGAAAGTGCAAAAAATAGGTGTGAAAAGAAAATGTAATAAGTACAATGAGAAAAAACAATATGATAAGTGTATTGGGAGAGAGAGGGAGGATTGTGAGGGTGATTAATAGCAATGTGTTTTTTTTGCTAAAGGAATCTTTTAAATATTTGAGCATTCATTGTAATTGTTGACCACACCTCAGACACCCCAATTGCAGCATAGACCTCACATCTATCCCATCTTTAGGCATCTGTAGGCATCCTATGGAGGTTCACAGGAGTGATATTTTGCTAGGGAAAGCACTGTAGCACCATCATTCCTCATACAAGTTGTTGCACCTAAACCAGAGCTAATTCTTTATTTTTGAAAAGAGGTTCATTTTTTTCCTTCATTTATTCTTGAGACATCTCTGGAGCATCTGTCCCATGCCAGGCAATGACTTTTGCATACATGCTCTTTGCCCTTGAGGAGCTCAGAATCTCATGGGAGAGACAGAGAATAAGCCACAATGATGAAGCTGTGAAGGCTAATGACAAATGCCCCAGGCCCCATCCTCTCTGCCTCTGCCTTTTTTCTCTGTTCTCTCTCTCTCTCTCTCTCTCTCTCTCTCTCTCTCTCTCTCTCTCACACACACACACACACACACACACACACACACACGCATACCCTTCTATCACACTATCACACAGCTGAGCCTGGGGAACCAATTACAGCATTATATGTACATTTTGTGCAGGAGAATGCCAGCATATCTGTTTATTTTAAACCACTAGTTTTGACCACACATTTTCAAAAGTCTGTAGAGTTTTTCAGTTTCAATTGTCAACTCAGCAAGGAACTTGGAAAAAAAAAAGTGGTTGCAAATTATTCTATGAAAGCACAATGCTTGTGCTCAGTCAGGGTTCTGTAGTGCTTGCATGTGCTTTCCCAGATTCCCAGGAATAGCAGAGGGTCTCGGAAGAGGGGCTGATGATCTTGAGTAGGCCTGGGGAGAACTTCACCCAGTGTTTCCTTTTAGTGCTGCGGGAGAGGGAAAGAGGTGCGGTCTTGGAGATAATCTAGTGTGGCAGGGGACACAGGAGAGACTGGTGAGAGAGTGGGATATACCGAGAGGCCACAGTCTTCTGATATCAGATGGCTGTAGAGTCCATCCTCGAATTAAGTCCACCCACAGCCCACATTTCTTCCATGAGTCGCACATTCCTTTTTTCTTATCCTGGTTGTACAACTGACACATGCACTGATTCCCCTTTCAAAGCCATGACTAACCATTGTCACTCTCCATGCCCTTTGTTCTGAAAAGAGCCCCACCCCTCTCCTCCCTTCTGTGAGCTATCTGCCCCAGCAAAGTAAATGTGTCCCCACAGCAGTCTCTGGGAGCATGCATCTGGTTTGCAGTGGTACATCAGAGAGATGCTAGCATGATCTGTGACAGCAGGGTGTGTGTTTCTCCCCAGCCATGGGGGATATTCTGTTTTTATCTCAGTGCTCAGAGAAATCATTTACCTGTCTTCTAGCAACTTATCTCAATTCTTTCTAAGTAGTATAGTCAATTTTCCCCAATTTATTTTGTAGTTTTCAAATATGAAGAGAAAAGATCATATAATTAACTCATGTTCTGTGTTGAGATTCACCAGTTTGCCTCTAGTCATTTATTCTCTCACCTCTGTACTCTCAGGCTCCTCCTCTCTCTTCTTTCTCTCTCATTCTATTTTTTTCTCTGTCAATTTGTAGTCACATACCCACTTTTTTTCTTCAGAGCTGGGGATTGAACTCAGGACCTTACATTTGCCAAGGCAAGCACTGATTCTACTGAACTATCTCTCCCCATCCCCAAACATACCCACTTTTGGGAATGAACTATTTGAAAACAAATTATAGTCACCACAACAGTTCCCTTATAAATACTGAAGCACAAATCTCCTTAGAATTAGATATCTTCCTGCATCACTATAACACCATGTGTGTCCTGGATGCAATTAACAGCTCTGTGATGCTGTCCCACACACGGTCTGTAGCCCTTGTTCAGGTCTTACCAAGCATCCAACATTTCAGACAGCTGTGAGTTCTCCTTGTTTCCTGTCAGCTCTTTGCTTCATTTTGGGTCTTTCACCACAGAATTTTGCAAGAAGTTCTGTCTTGCACACCAGCTTCTGGACTGTTCTGTCTGTTCTTACTTTGTTCCTACTATTTCCTGTGAGACTAAAGTTTTGGTGTGTGACTAGAATGAGCTTAAACAACTGTGGTAAGAATATTGGTGGTGATGTTGAGCATGTGTCCTTGTGTCCCATTTAGAGGCATGTGCTGCTGTGTGTGATGCAAGTATGACTTCTCGGCTAAGGTCATAACACTCAAATCCCTGCAATGTGTACAGAGAGGGCTTTTGTTGGTTTGTTTGTTGTTTTACAGTGGATGAATAACTGGGAGGAAAGATTTGGGGATTGTACGGATTCCTTGTTGCTAACATTTTTTTTTTTCATTTTAAGGAAGAGTCTACAGGATGTTCAGTGTCTCACTACTAGATCCTACTCCTAGTGATCTGCCAAGAGTTGGGATTACAGGCATGCATCAGCACACCCAGTCTCAATTGCCATCTCATCATGCCCCAGGGGCAGAGCCAGCAAGGCATGCTGGAGGATCAAAGCCCTGGCCCCTGCTCCTGCTTGCAGTGCTTTAATCCACTGAGCTATTTGGCTAACTCTGTTGCTAACATTTTGTCAAACTGTCATGATGTTCCTTGCATGACTGGATCATTATATTGGGAATGTTAAATGATGTTCTGTTTCTATAATCTTTTCTATATCAATCAGGTCATGACCTGTAAAAGAAAATCATTGTTCCTCCTGACCCTTCCATCTCTCTCATTTTTCTCTATTACACACAACTTATAAATTATAAAATTATAATTTCTACAAGTGCACTTGTTATAAACAAGGCTGGTCAGCCATTCTTTTAAGATGCTCACATTGTCCTGGGTGTCACCAGCAGAGGCCTCTCCAGCTGGGCCATGGGCCCCTTGGATGCATCACCTAGCTTTCAGGCACAGGTCCTCGGCCTGTCTTGT
The DNA here is from genome assembly GCA_004027165.1 of Ctenomys sociabilis. Lineage (NCBI taxonomy): Eukaryota > Metazoa > Chordata > Mammalia > Rodentia > Ctenomyidae > Ctenomys > Ctenomys sociabilis. The sequence continues at coordinate 76,755 of PVKA01003433.1, forward strand.
GTTTTCTCTGTCACAGGACTGAACTCATCCACCTGTCCAAACAACCTGGGTACCTGGGAAGTGGGTAGATATTGAGAATCCCAAATGTAAATTCTGAGAACAATCATTCCAGTGAGCCCTTTGGGGAGCACACAGGATGGTAGGTGTTCACAATATTCGTGAGTTCTCAGTAGTGTTTTCTGTATGTATTTCACTGCATTTCCTTACCTTCTTTGATTTCTGTTTTCACCTTTTCTGTATGTAGAAAATCTTGTTTCCTAAATAGACTAATATATTTAAATATTTGCTTTATACAAAACAAAGTAAAACTGTTTTAGGATTATAGTGGCATATCAGTCACCAATGACAGAAAAATTTCACTGTAAGAAATTGGCTTGTACAATGATGGAGAGCGAAAAATCCCAAGACCAGCAATTGGCAGGCAGGGAATGCTGAAGAATCAAGACTGTAGCTCCAGTCTGAAGGCCGGCACCAGGGCAGCAGGAAAAGCTGCTTCCTCTGTTTGGGACGAAGGTGGGAAAAGAGGAAAGGACAGTGCAGCCAGGCAGCACCAGGCAAAAGGCAAGGAGCTTCCCCAGAGCTGGTGGGTCAGCCTTTTCTTCCTAGGCCTTCAACAGATTGCACAAGGTTGCCTGTGCCAGAGAGGCCCCAGCCTTACTCTGCTTACTAATCCCCATCTTGATATCCTCCAGAAATGCCTTCATAATATACCTAGAAAAATCACTGGGAAAACACAGAGACAAGAGGTTGCCTAGCCAGGCTGACTTCAAAAATGAACCATCACGAAACTAATATTCATGCTACTACTATCTACAAAATAAAAATAAACCTTTTATCAGAACCTTTAATCAGATGTCTTTATTGTCATTTTTGTTTTCCAATATATTGCATCGCAGATATACAGAGAATTAGCTAGAATCCAAAATTGCTTAAAATCAAAAGTCACTTGAAATATTTCTTTTATTTATATGGTTATTTTTATCAATCAGTGTATATTTGCTTATTGTACTTCTGTTCATATTAAAAAGTTTAGAGGTTTAAAAACCATTTTGATGGACTCTGCCATCTTCCTCAATGCCGCCCACACCCGCCCAGCCGGAGAGACTGGCCTGAGACAGTGGCTGACTCTGGCCTGAGACAGTGGCGGCCTCCCAGTGAGTGGGAATTTGCACGACTCACCAGGCTTCCCGATCAGTGAGATTGTGGTGAGTCTGAGGGAGAGCCTTTGGCTTCTTCCCACGCACACTACCCAGATCCCCACCCCGAAGCCCTCCAAGCCAGTGACCGGCCTGAAACCTCAGGGCCCACTCACCAGCACTTCCCCGGATCCCCTGTCCTAAAGCCTGCTGAGCAGTGGGAATTTCCCCAACTCCCTGGGCATCAAAGTTTCGTGAGTGGAGAGCTCCAGGCCTGCCGCACTTGAGAGACATTTCCCAGTGGTCCCCTGTCCCCCCACCCCCCTCGTGGCCCCAGACACAGTGCAGCTCAGCCTGGAGTGAGAACTCCAGGCCTGTTGCATGGCAGGGACATTTTCCAGCGATCCCAGGTTCCACCCCATGGCCCAAGACCCAGCACAGCTTGGCCTGTGAGTGAGGGCTCCAGGCCGGCTGCACTGGAGGGACCTTTCCCAGCCTTCTGCGGTTCTGGCCTGTGGCCCTGGACCCAGCACAGGTTGGCTGACCCAGCACAGCCTACCCAGTGAATAAAAACATCCACTATCCTTTTGGGAGCCCAGCAGACCCACCAAAGCCCAGGCCCGCCCACCTAGAGAGCGACCTGCCTGAGACAAGAGGGCCAACTCTGGCAACTTTCTGGACCCTCGCCCCAAAGCCAGCCAAGACAGTAGGAATTTTCACTCCTCGCTCTGCATCTTGGTTCGGTTTGTGCTCGCCTGACCAGGGAACCAGCAGAGGGGAACCACAGGCAGTTCAGCAAAAAGGAACTGAACACAACAGCTAGATACAGGACAAGCATAACTGGATAATCTCAAACTTAATAAACTGGCACCTGAATCTCATTAAATGCTAAGGTTATAGCTACACCAGAGCTTTACACCAAACATCAGAGGTCAGTGCATTACAAAATGACAAGGACAAGGGGAAAAATGCAATCTTAGGGCTCAAGTCCACCAGAAAGTGCAGAGGACACTAGCTCAGCTGAAATGAATGAATTAACAGATATAGAAGCAAAGGAACAACAGCAGAAAGGTATAGAGAAACTCAGATGAGAATTAATTCCTGAAATAAAAAACAGAAATATGTGAATACATAGTATCTGAAATCAAGAATCAAATCCAGAAACATTGGGTGGAAAACCAATGCTCACCCAGAACAAGTGCAGAGAGCACTATTCCACCTGAAATGTATGAATTAATAGCACCTGAAGCAGAGAAACAACAGCAGAAAGGTCATGAGGAACTCAAAGCAGAAATAATTTCTGAAATCAAAAAGAATTCTTAGAAAAAAAGGAATTATTTGAAAACATAGCATGTGAAATACAGAAACAAGTCCGGAAATATACAGAGGAAACCCAACTTGGAAGAAACTGCAGAAAAAGAACTAATAACTACCGCTAGAGAAGACATGGATAAAAAAAACTGAGATCAGAAATATGATGGATTCCTTGAATGAGCAATACAAAAAAGAAATAGAATGCATGAAACAGAGGCAAAGAGATATAGAAGAACTAAAAATATCAATCACAAGTCTTCAAAACAGAGTGGAAGCGAAGAGAGAGTTTCAGATCTTGAAGACCCCAATGCACCTAGTGAGAAAGGATCTCTTAAAAACAATGAGAATACGGGGAAAAAATAATCCCTCACCTGCAAGATGACTCCAGGATGAACAATGTGAGAATAATTGGTATTAACAAGAATGAAGGAGTCAATACAAATGACATAAAAAGAATTTAGGGACAAGTAATCAGAGAAAACTTCCCAAATATGAGGAAACAATCCAACATTCAGATAACTGAAGCATACAGAACACCAAATAACTTAACCCAAGTAAAAACACACCAAGACATATACGAGTCAAGATTCCAGAAATCGAACACAAAAATATTATACTGAAAGCTGCTAGAGAAAAGAAGCAGATCACATTCAAAGGAAAACCATTCAGAATTATAGCAGACTTCTCTACACAAACCATGAAGGCAAGGAGAGCATGAAGCAGAATTCTTCAAGTCCTGCACGAAAACAAATTCCAGCCCAGACTATTATACCCTGCAAAACTCTCTTTCAAGTTTGATGGAGAAGTGAAATACTTCCACGACAAACAACAACTAAAGAATTTCATGATGACAAAGCCATCCCTTCACAGGCTGCTGAAAGATGTTCTACAGACCACAATAACCAGAACTCCATGAATGAAAATAGAAGGAGCCCACTAAACAGGATACAAAGGAGTAAACAACAGCAAGTAAATATCATGACAAACATAAGTGAACACATTTCAATTATAAACATCAATGTAAACAGACTCAAACCACCAATTAAGAGAAATAGAGTGGCACAATGGATTAGGAAACAAAATCCAACAATATGCTGTATACAAGAAACACACTTAACTCAAAAGGACATTCACAGGCTCAAAGTCAAAGAATGGAAAACAATACTATATGCCCTGGCACTTCAGAAAAAAGCAGGAGTAGCATTTCTGTTCTCAGAGAGTCTCAACTTCAAACCAAGAAGGATAAAACAAGACAAAAAAGGCCATTATATATTGGTCAGGGGAAAAATTAAAGAGCAAGAGGTGAACTCATAAATATCTATGCATCAAACACAAGAGCACCCAACTATGTAAGACAAGTCTTAATGGACATGAAAAACCTAATATCTAAGAGCACAATCTGAACAGGAGACCTTAACACACCCTTATCTCAAAAAGATAGATTAACCAGACAAAAAATTAGCAAGGAAGTAGCAGAACCGAACCAGAGCTTGGAAAAAATGGACCTGGTGGACATATACAGAGTGTTCCACCCAAGCACAGCTGAATACACATTTTTTTCAGCTGCACACAGGTCATTTCCCAAAATAGACTACATACTAGTCCAGAGGTCATGCTTAAGTATATGCAAGAAAATAGAAATTATCCCATGCATACTATCTGACCATAGTGCAATGAAACTGGAAAGAAACGACAAAAGAAACCAGAAAAACCTGATAAATTCATGGAAACTAAACAACAGCCTACTCAGCAATCAACGGGTCACAGAAGAAATTCAACAAGAAATTCAACAATATCTACAATTCAGTGAAAATTCAAGCACAACTTACAGGAATCTATAGGATGCGATGAAACAGTTCTTAGAGGGAAAAATCATAGCTATGAACTCACACATTAGGAA